>CAWUFW010017320.1:0-267718 GCA_963921515.1 Calotriton arnoldi | reverse complement strand
AGCATCCTTCAAATCTTCAACTTCATGACATACATGATTTTGCAACATTGTTGTGGGTGACCAACTGAATTTCCAGCAACCGACTCGTTCGAATTTCGAAAACGCGTCCGTTGCCAGGCTAGGCCATTGTCAATGGGTGCGCACCGATCGGTCCATTGCGGTACAACGCGTACAGGGGTACAACGCGTACCCGACACATTGAATGCAATGGGCCGGCCGGGGCACCGATCGGTCCATTGCGGTACAACGCGTACAGGGGTACAACGCGTACCCGCACACATTGAATGCAATGGGCCGGCCGGGGGCACCGATCGGTCCATTGCGGTACAACGCGCATAGGGGTACAACGCGTACCCGCACACATTGAATGCAATGGGCCGGCCGGGGCACCGATCGGTCCATTGCTGATCAACGCGTACAGGGTACAACGCGTGCACCGACACATTGAATGCAATGGGCCGGCCGGGGCACCGATCGGTCCATTGCTGATCAACGCGCACAGGGGTACAACGCGTACCCGCACACATTGAATTAAATGGGCCGGCCGGGGGCACCGATCGGTCCATTGCTGATCAACGCATACAGGGGTACAACGCGTGCACCGCACACATTGAATGCAATGGGCCGGCCGGGGCACCGATCGGTCCATTGCTGATCAACGCGTACAGGGGTACAATGCGTACCCGCACACATTGAATGCAATGGGCCGGCCGGGTGCACCGATCGGTCCATTGCTGTTCAACGCATCCCTGTACAAGTGACTGGCATATGTCACCATGCCTGTCTCAGATGGACATATGCCAGCCACAGATAGCTCCCAGGGAGTGAGGGGCACACCTACAACACGACAGCCTGTCCAAACTGTATGATAAGGCATGTAAGGCTGCATTTCCTATTGTGTGTATGTTGGTGTACATGTTGTCCTGTGGGTGTCACCTGGGGGCAGCCACCCCCAGGCTGTGCACGTGTTCATGGGGACAGGATCCTGGGTGTTACGTGTACATGACCACTGTGATGTGCAACTGTTCATATCTGTGCATGTGCCATGGTCACATTTCACGGTGGTGTATGTGTATGTCATGTCACATACCCCGTGAGTCCCATGTGGGACGGTATGTTTGAGCCAGGGTGTCCCAGTGGCACAATAGTGATGGTCCTCCACAGTCTGTGTGCATGTAGTGTTTACAATGTCTCTGATTTCATGTGCACAATGGGAGACAGTCTCCACATCCACGTTGTGTGTGCATGGACTTTGATGTTGTGCGTGTGTGTGTCACAGACGTCCATGTCTGTCCTGCAGTGGCAAGTGGGAAAACTACCTGTGGGGGTCATAGTTGTTTTGCTGTGGTGTGTACATGATACTCCATGTAATGCCAGTGTCCATGTGGCAATACAGGGTCCCTGGGAATGTACCTGTCGTTGAGCTGTGATGCCTGGGGCACATCTGTCCTCACATGTCACTGTGGGGGTGATTGTGACACGGCAGCAGGAGATGGGAACTGTGACACGGCCTCATGATATCCAATGGGCCAACCTGGGACTTATTGATGCCACTTGTTGAACCGTGATGACAGATGTTGGCCATGTATGTACCATACATGTCCTTACGGAACTGCACACTTCATGTAGTTGTGCCTCATAATGATGTATGTTGGGATATTGAGTGTGTTCAATGCCGCATATGTGGGCTGACTGACAATCTTGCTTTCTTCTCCTCTGCACTGCAGGGCTCCTGCTGTCCATCGACCATTCCCAGACCTGGCAACGATGGTGGAACGGGACAGCATCCGACGGTACCGCTTCACCAGGCAGCTGATTGAGGATTTGGCAGTGCAGTTGGCCCCACATTTGCAGCCTGGCCGGCCGTATCCTACAGCGCTGACCCCCAAGGTGAAGGTGATGGCAGCCCTACACTTCTTTGCCACCGGTACCTTCCAACATACTGTGGCGACTGCTGGTGGGATGTCACAGACCATGTTGAGCCGTGTGCTCCGCGATGTTTTGGTGGCAATGTTGCTATTCCTGAACCGGTACATCTATTTCCCTAGACTGCAACGACTCACTGACGTGAAGAGTGACTTATATGCCCTGGGGAGGATGCCGCATGTCATTGGCTCCATTGATGGGACACATGTGGTTTTGGTACCACCACAGGCCCAGGAGCAGGCCTACCGTAACCGCAAGCACTACCACTCGGTCAATGCACTGGTGGTGTGTCTTGCAGATATGACCATCACACACGTGTGTGCCCGTTTCCCTGGTTCAGCACACGATGCCTTTGTGATGAGGAGTAGTCGCATCCCCAGGATGATGGCACAGATGCAGAACCAGCGTGCCTGGCTTGTCGGTGTGTACTGACTTTGTGCCATTGTGTGTGATCTGATCTGTAGTATTCCGCCCACTTTTCCAAGTCAGCTAATGTGCACTTGTCTGTCCGTAGGTGCTCGGGATACCCCAACATGCCGTGGTTGCTGACACCCCTCAGGAACCCTGTGACACCAGCCCAGATGCGCTACAATGAGGCACATGGTCGGACCAGGAGAGTGATTGAGCGGACATTTGGTCTCCTGAAGAGCTGCTTCCGCTGCCTGGACAAGACAGGAGGGTCCCTCCCATATGCCCCTGCGAAGGTGTGCAAGATTATCATCGTCTGCTGCATGCTCCACAACCTGGCAGTGCGGAAGGAGTTGCCTCTCATCCAGGATGACAATGACCAACATCCGCCACCTGTGGAGGATCCTGGCCTGGACCACGATGCCAGTGATGATGATGATGATGAGGGTGATGTCCGCACACAGCTCATCACCAACTTCTTTAGCTGAATGTGAGTATCCTGAGGTGTCATGTCAATGATGTGAGTTGGCATGATATGTGTAGGTGGTGCTCTGGTGCTGTTGGAGTGTGTCCATGGGCTACTTGACTGGATGTGTGTAGCGATGTGTGCTTACAGGTGGTCTGTACTCCCCAACAGTGTTGACATGCTAACTTGGTTCTGGGTGGGTATCTTGTAACATGTATTATGCATGAGTTTTGCTGTTCTGTCCTGTTCTCCATTGCTTTTGACTGTGTGTCATTTCTGTCCTTCACAGGGTACTTTCAGATTCGTTTGGTCAACTGTGTCCACCGACGACGTGATTGTACTTCCAGGGTGGTAGCTGTTGTGTCCCTACAGGTGATGTGCGCCACACCCATGGACTTCCTTCCTTCTACAGTTGTTGACTGTGTGCCCGCTGCCAGGTGGGATTACCTTGCATCTGTAGTGGTTACGACATGTTGCAACTGTGTAATAAACCTGTGCTTCACTTTGTGATGTGCGTTGTCTGTGGTCACACATTTGACTGCCATTTGCTTACTGCACCTGTGGGCTACTTGACTACAACTGGGAATAGGTGTGGTGTCTGTGCATTGCACCGTCTTCCCTGGCAACATCAGTGTAGGCAATGAGTCAGATGGCCTAGGTGTGTATGTGTTGTGTAGCCCTGGTGGTGTGTCTCCCTCATATGTGTCACGTTGCCTTTACTCACATGCCTGTGTTGTACTTGCTGTTGCAGTTCGCATACACAGTGTAATTTTGCAGTTCATCATCCCCATAACAGCACCCACGTTGGAATCACAACAGAGGCAAGTATGGTGTATTAGTGTGTTTATTGTGATACATTTGTGTGAATAGTGCATAGGATAGGTAGTGCTGTACATATATCTTGCAATCAGAAGTTCCTAGGTGAATTGAAAGTCCTGGTAGACAAAATCCCCAGTATCGGGCCACAGTTGTCTGAGACATTGGTCCAACTTGTACTCCCCATGCAATGTGTGGGAGTTGTGTTGCCGTCAACAGGGTGAACAGTCTGTGCACAAAGGTGAACATCCAGAACAGGTTCAGGCTTCCTGGGAGTTGCGCTTGGCCATCGGCCTCTCACTTGCCCCTCCTCGGACGACCCCTCTTCTTTGGGGGGCCCCTCAAGTACATGCTGCTGCGGTGCAGGGGACTCTCCGCCAGAGTCATCCTCCCTCCCTGTGGCAGTTGCAGTTTGTTCAGCACCAGATGTTGTTGGCACACAGGGAGGTGTGGACTGGTTGCTGTTCATCTGGCGGAGGCATTCTAAAATGTCCCTGTGCACCGCCGTCATCTCTTGCAGTGCGTCCCACTTGGACTCCACGCGGGACATGTGTGAGTCCAAGCGGGCATGATGGGCAGCCTGCTGCTGTTTCATGTCTCTGAGGAGCCCCACTACCTGGCTGAGATCTCCGGTGCTGGACTGGTACGCATCGGCTATGCGTACCAGTTGTGGGTCATCATGCACACCAGCAACCTCTGCAAGCAGCGACCTCTGTCTCCCACCCCTCCCACCACCCCTGCCGACATGTGCAGTGCGTGCAGTGGCACGCACAGATGACCCTGGTCCCCCTTGGGGGTTGGTGGTGGTGGTGGTGTCCATGGCCCCACGTTGGTCCAGGGTCCCGGTGCTGGTGTTGCTCCTTGTTCTGTCCATGTCGGCAGGGATGGTATTTGTGGTGACAGTCGTTGGAGGGGTGGGTGCAGGGGGTGCAGCTGGTGGTCCTGCTGGTGCTGCAGCTGGTGGTCCTGCTGGTGCTGCATGTTGACTTGCACCGGATGTGCCAGGTTGGTCTTCTTCGTCCGAGGAGGGCAGAGGCTGTACGACACCAGTGAGCTCCGCATCCTCTTGAGCCTGGGACTGGGACTCCTCAGCGTCTGCTGCTGTGTCCCCATCATCACCTGTTTTTGGGAGACACACAGAATGTATGTTATGTTTCTGCAATCAAGAGAATATATTGTTCCTAGGTAATAGACAAATAAAATCACAATAAATGTAATAAACACTATAAAGACAATGAGGACAGAAAAAGATAAAAATTAAGTAAAAACTGAAATTATTTATTCAATTAATAATCATATATATGAATCAAGAATAACAAAAAGAGGGAGATCAGTTCAATAATAATATATACAATTTAGTAACATAATACATACATTACAATACAAATCAAATTTTATAAAATACAAAATGCATATAAAAATACAAAGTGGCAATAAGTAAATCTTCGACGCGCGTTTCGGCGCACGTAGCGCCTTCGTCAGGAGAAGCCACAACAACTGAGAAACTGATACGACTTGATGAAGATAAACGAGGTTTGGGTCACTCGTTACTTAGTTATGCGATGAAGCAACATCAAGGAATTAAAATACGTGAGAGGATATAATTCTCATAGCGTATAGAACAGAACTTCTAGGGAGTTAATTAATTTTCTTGAATCTTTTTACCAAAAAGAATAAAATAAGCAATGGTCTTGTATAGAAAGTGATCCTTAAATCGGCCCGTTTTATGTATGAATGCAGCCGCGAGTGATAAATCCAGCGTTTCGTCGAGCATCAGGCATCAATGGTTGACACACCTGACAGTTGTGACTGTGCCTCTGGGTGCGGGCCTGTACATTGCATTGTCCTAAGTCGTCACAGTCAGGGGTTGATATTGGTGTGGCACATTGTCCAGCATTATTTGGGCATTTCTATGTATTTGTTGGGGTGTGAACATGGTCTGCATTGGTTGTATTTGGTTGACAGCCGGCCCTCCTTCCCACCCAGCCAGTCAGTTATCCCACCATGGACTGTGCTTGCATTGCAGGGAGTGGATGTTGTCTCTCAGGATGTCAGTCAGTGGTGTTGTGCTGTTTGTTGGTGCACAGTTCCCAGCAGGGCCTTGTGCTCCCCACAGCAGTAGCCAGTGTCAGCCATATTGTGAGTCCTTCTCCACTCCCTGTGATGTGAGCATGGTTCAGGGTGGTGTTGATGGGACAGTTGTGGGGGTGAGCTATGTCTGTGACTATGACTCCCATCATGCTATTGCCTCCACCCCACTTCCCAGCATTCCCATACTTACTTGCTTTTGTGGGGAGTTCAGTGTGTGTGGGTGTGAGAGCAATGGCAAGATGGCTGACAGTGGTGTCCTGCTGTTGGTTGGTGTGCAGTTCCCAGCATGCCCTTGTGCTCCCCACAGCAGTAGCCAGTGTCAGCCATCTTGTGAGTCCTTATCCACTCCCTGTGATGTGAGCATGGTTCAGGGTGGTGTTGATGGGCCAGTTGTGAGGCTGAGCAATATCTGTGCCTACTACTCCCATCATGCTATTGCCTCCACCCCCTTCCCAGCATGCCCATCCTTCCTTCCTTTTGACTCTGCTTCCCTGTGGGGTGGGCTGCCTGTGCTGACAGGATGGCTGGGAGTGTTGTCCTGGCAGTTGTTTGGCTGAAAGTCCCAAGAGTGTCCCTGTGCTTCACACGACATAACCCAGGGTGGAGGTTCTTTGTGGGATCTTGAGTTAGGATGTGTGGCATTGCATTCTCCCAGGTGGGTTATGTGGAGTATGTGTTGAGGGTGTGTGTGAGGGGAGGTGCTTGTGACTATGGTCAGTGCTGCGAGTCCTCCTTCCCCACCCAGCCAGCCAGATATCCCACCATGGAACATGCTTCCATTGCAGGGAGTGGAAGTTGTCTCTCAGGATGTCAGTCAGTGGTGTCCTGCTGTTGGTTGTTGCACAGTTGCCAGCAGGGCCTTGTGCTCCCCACAGCAGTAGCCAGTGTCAGCCATCTTGTGAGTCCTTTTCTACTCCCTGTGATGTGCGCATGGTTCATGGTGGTGTTGATGGGACAGTTGTGGGGGGGGGCAATATGTGTGACTATGACTCCCATGATGCTATTGGCTACACTGACTTGCCCAGCATACACAGAATTCCTTTCTTTCAGTGGTCTTCACTGTGTGTTGGTGTTGTAGTGGTGGCTACATGTCTGGATGTGTTTGTTAGTTCTATTTGTGCCACTGCCTAGCTGTAGTTGTAGTTGTGTTTGTACATGTGATGACACGGTTAAATGTAACTTTGAGATGGCATGTGTTGTGTTTATCTGACTGACATACACATTTTGGGATGATTCTGTTCTGGTTGCTGTGTAATTGCTAAGAGTGCATGGTTTGACTCTCCCCTTGACAGTGATGTGTGTGTGTATTGTGGCAGAATATTGTGTACATTTGTTGTGTACTCACCAGGCTCTGGGATGTTCTCTAGTCCATATACGCTCACTGGCGGAAGGATGGCCCGCACCTTCTCCTCCCAGGGCCTGAGGTATACTGGCTTGGCAGGAGGGCCACTGCCGGTGTATTGGCTCAGGAGGTAGTCTTTCTTGAGCAGGTCCTGTACCCTCCTGCACACGTCATACCACCTGTTCTGGATGTCGGTCTTTGTGCGCAGACATGGTGATTTTGCGTTCACCCTGTTGATGATCCTCTCCCACATCTTGGTTTTCTGGGAGATGGGGGTCTGTTGGACCAGTGTGCCAAACAGCTGTGGCTCTACCCTGAGGATCTTGTCTACCATGACTTCCAATTCACAATCTAGGAACTTGTAATTCTTCTTGGGGGGCATGGTGATGGGTGGTGATGGTGAGTGATGTGTGTGTTGGTGTGCAGGTGAGGGTGTGTGAGTAAGTGTTTTGTTGGGTGTATGTGAGGTAGGTATTTGTTGGTGTGCTGATGGTGTGTGGCTTGTGTGAGGGATGAGCTGTGGGTGTGTGGTTGCTGTCTGTTGGGTGCTGGCAGTAGAATGGCATTTGCAAAGGATCATGGTTGGGATTTGTGTCCTTTATATGGGTGGAGTTGTGGGTGTGTCTTTGTTCTCTGTCCCCACCCCAGTATTTTTTGGCTTTGAAATTGCTTGTTTGGCCTTTTTTTGTGTAATTTTTCCTTTGTACTGTCTGTGCATGTTGGAAACGTTCTTGTGACCGAGTCGGACCCTGCAGTTGTCTCGTACGGTCTTCTTCGTTTCATTCACGCTGTGTTTGTGCAGTTTTCTATGCTGCGTACGCGTCGGTCGCGGTGTTTTGTGTTACTTCGGCTCGGTTTTGTATGCGTGTCGGTCGTACGGCTTGTCCTCCGTACGACTCGTCGTGGTTTTCGCGCCTTGCATCGTACTTTGCGGTTTGGAGTTCGCGTGTACGTTTCGGTCGGATTTGTTCCGGGTGCGTGTCGGTCAGTTCGATTGGCGTGTTTTTCCGGCCGGATTGCTGTTTTCCGTGCGGCTCGGTCGTTCGGCTTGGGTTCGGTACGTGTCGGTCGGATTTTGCACGCCTTGCATCGTACTTGGCGTGTCGGGCGCCACAGGTACGTGTCGGTCGGAATAAATTCCGGCTCCGAGTCGGTCGGTGCTTTTTCCGGCCCGAATCGGAATCGACCCCTAAGCTATTGTTCTTATTCTGAAACCCCTTAGATGTGAACTCATCCACAGGGTTTATTTTTCTTCATGAACTTTGAGTTTGGTTCTGTTTCTCCTCTACTTTATAATTAGAAGAGCCATATGAAGCACCTTTAGCCTCTGTTTCACTAGCAGGTCACCTGAGAAGCCAGCCCAGAGAATGATAATATATTTACAGTTATACATATAGAAAACAACAACAGCTATCTGAAACAAATCACAAAGGAAAATCACTTTGAATGTAGACATGGCACATTCTTGTGTATGTATGGCACATATGATTGTTACTCACTTCAAGAATTTGTGAAGATATCTGTGGAGTTTGCTAATGCTCATTGTGTATAGCTGTGGAGACAAAAAACCAAAAAGTGTAAACAATTTGGGCTATGGTGGTGCACAAATTATCACCAGGAGTATTTGGTTTGGAGAGCATGGCCTCCAATATTGCCATGAAGAGAATGGCATTGACATGTGCATATGGTAGGGAAAGTAGAGTACCAGAACATCATGGCCTAAATATCACATGTTCAACATGTGTTCTCCTGAATATTGTTTAAAGAAATATTGCAACATTGGAGTTAATAATATAAAACAAAAGTTGCCAATTTAATAGGGCCTGCAATGAGTGGATAGGGCATTGTGAACTATTACAGATAGTCAATATGTGATCAAGGATACATCTTACCCCATATCCAAAGTTGATACTTCAACAGACATGAATGCAGTGTATTTTCCATTGAAGCATACCATAGATGTAAAAGTTTAAAAAAAATTGTTGCTGTTAAAGTGGTATATTGTCAATCGGACACACATGTGAATGCATTTTATAAGTATGATTAGTCACTTGTGATTGTATTTGGGTAGAGGATGTGGCCTAACAGCTAGGGAGGTCAACCTCGAATCTGGGAAGCCAGGTTCGAGGCTCAGCAACAACACTCAACATCCTCTGATTCTGGGCAAATCCCTTAATCTCCCTGTGCCTACCAAAAAAATGAATGTGTCCTTCTGTAACGCAACTGGTGCTAATGTAAAGCGATCTGATACTTGATACCTTCAGGTCAAGTTTGCGCTATATAAAACCCCAGAAAAAAACAAATCATGTTCAAGTTCAAGAACCAATACAAGTGTTGCTTATTGTCAGTCCCATATGGCTAATGGAGGTCCACCTGTGCTGTGAGGTCATATAGCCACTATGCGATATTTGCTAAGAAATACAAATATGTAATGTAACTTAGGTATAATTGCTCTCCATCATGCATTCCATTTAGCTAGGATTCTAATTATACTCCTACAGAAAGGAAGCTGTGTTCTGTGTCTGAGAGCTGCATTAGTTGAAATTCACCATAGAAATTGATTTATGAATTCAAAATCACTTTTACTTTGCACAAATGGCGAATATTCACTTGTAAATTGATTGTATATCATCCTATAAGTGTTGAACAGGCATTCCAGTGCAGCAATCCTCTCGAAATCATTTGTACATCCACAAACATTTGCGCTACACATCTCCAACCTCCTGTAATCCTGTAAAGTGCAGTATTGAATCTGTTCCCTTGGAAGGAATGAAAACAGTAGGGGATGCAAGGAGAGAGATTTCTCAATATAGAAAAATATTGCCCCTGTGCAGGAAAAAAATGGAACTGAACTAATGCAACTCACTTTTGGTATTCATTGTTATACACTATGTACAGTTATACAGGAAAAAATACAAAGCAGTCTTTCGCTGTATTCTTGGAAACCAGAAATATCAACACCATCATTCAGACAAGTACTGTTTGAAATTGGGTTTCTGGTTGGTAGAGTATACACCTTGTCCAAGTAAGAACCACAATCCTAGTCAGGGTAAGTCAGGTACACAGCCAAAATTAACCAGTGCTTACCCTATGGAAACTTGGCACAGAGCAGGCATGCTTAACTTAAGAGGCAGTGTGTTAATATTTGTGCAGTTAAACAGTTATATACACCACAAAAAAGACTCCGGACAGGTTTAGAAAAAGAGATTATGATTGCATAAATAAAAAAGACCAAATCGACAAAAAGCCAATAAGTAGAAGTTTAGATATGAATTTTTAAAGATGAAATCCAGTTCTTATGCTTAGAAACAAATAGTGCTTCAAGGGGTTATCTGGTCATGCTCGACCTCGACAAAGTCAAGAGTTCAGGCCACCCACGATGGAGTGCAGGCCAGCTACAGGAGACATGCAGAGCCCGCTGAGCAAAATTACCTTAGTCCTTGTCACAAATATGAGATGCAGGATGTGTCAATCGGTGCGTCAATGTTAGTCACGCATTTACGAGATGCATTGCTTTTTTCCACGTGTTGATGAAGAGGAAAGTTGGTTCCGCGATTCATTATTTCAGGACCCAATGCACCGGGTTTCTCCATGGTGGTCAAAGGGATGCGTCGTTTCACCTTTAGTGGTGGTGGCAATGCGGCAGTCGATGTGGTGGTTCTGGTGACACTGCTCCAGCCCCAAGTGTGATGCGAAGATTCTGCTCCCACTTCATCAACGATGTGTTGATTCTGCTTGTCGCAGCAGAGGAATGCAACGATTTTGCTGGAGCAAGCACCTGGAGGAACTTGCAATGACTCAGGCACAGGATCAGGGTTGGCGACTTCAATGTCCCTGAGTCTTTAAAGAAGTGGAGGCTAGTCAGCTAGCCCTTGAAAACACTCTGGGACAGTCAGAGGGAACTAGCAGGCAGCAGAGAGCACTGCAATGCAACAGCCTTCCAGATCAGCAGTCCAGCAAGCAACAATGTTATGTTCTGTTAAATCAACTTGATATAGCGCGCAAATCACCCTAGGGCATCTCGGCGCTGCTTGCGGATCAAAGACAGAACTCCATGCGGGTGTTATTAAAATAGATGGGCTTTAAGTTGTTTCCTGAATTTACAGTAACTTGTGCAAGAGGGACGTGAAGAGGGAGCTTGTTCCAGTTCACGGGGGCGAGATAGGAGAAAGCCTTACCGCTACTGCGTGTTAGACGGATGCGAGGGATCCACAGCAGTGCTTTCGAGCTAGATCTTAAATTACGACAGGGGCCATACGCTTTTATTCTTTTCTGAAGATAGAGTGGGCCTTTGCCCTTTAAGGCATTATATGTGAGGCAACAGATTTTAAAATATGAGCGTTTCCTCACAGGCAGCCAGTGTAGTTCTTTCAGCAGAGGAGCCGGGGAGTTGCCCGAAGGGCAGTTTAGCACAAGCCTTGCAGCAGTGTTTTGAACAACCTGAAGTTTAGTGATCAGTGTTTCACTGACATTGGCCAACAGGG
This sequence comes from Calotriton arnoldi, assembly GCA_963921515.1. NCBI lineage: Eukaryota > Metazoa > Chordata > Amphibia > Caudata > Salamandridae > Calotriton > Calotriton arnoldi. The sequence continues at coordinate 256,185 of CAWUFW010017320.1, read as the reverse complement.
CGTTGCCATAGTCCAGTCTGCTTATTACTAAGTCTTGAACCAGCGGTCTCCGACTGGCGGTAGGGAGGTATGGGAAGATTCTGCACAATAGGCGTAGATAGTGGTTACATGAGCCAGTGGTGCCCAGAATATGATCTCTCATCGTTAAGGCTTGGTCCAGTTTTATCCCCAGATTTTTTAATGCTTTATTGGGTACAGGGGAGGCGCCCAGTCGCTGCGGCCACCAATCATCAGCCCAGATGGCAGGGGCTTTGCCGAACAGCATGATCTCGGTCTTATCTGCATTCAGCTGGAGTTAGTTCTTATTCATCCAGTCTGAGATGGCTAGCATGCCTGAGGAAAACCGTTCTTTTTCGGCCACCAGGGCCTGGCCTGGTGTAAACATCAGCTGGGTATCGTCAGCGTAAGAAATGATATCAAAGCAAAAGCGCATTGCGATCTCAGCCAAAGGAGCCATATAGATATTAAACAAGGTGGGACTCAGACATGAGCCCTTTGGCACGCCCTTATCTAGGGTTATTTTGGTGAGGAATAAGGACCCATGATGACAGTTTGATGTCTATCATTCAGGAAGTGTTGGAGCCATTTTAACGCCAGACCTTGAATGCCAATTTCTTGTAGCCTTTCCATCAGCCTCATACGGGAGATGGTGTCAAAGGCTGAGGAGAGGTCCAATAATACAAGTATCATTGGGTTGCCTGCATCCACTCCCAGACGCAGAGAGTCAGTTACTGCCATAAGCGCTGTCTCGGTGCTATGGCCAGGGCGGAAGCCAAATTGGGAAGGGTCAAGGATCTGATTAATTTCTAGATAAGAGCTGAGTTGCTTATTAACAAGACTTTCAAGCTGTTTACCCAAAAGAGGTAGTAAAGATATAGGGCGATAGTTGCCTAGCGATTTATGATCCAGAGAGGGTTTTTTTAGAATGGGACATACGCAGGCCGTCTTCCATTCTGACTGGATGGTACCTGTTTTGATTGAACAATTAAAAATCTCTAAGATTCCTGGGGCGCAAAGAGTGGCCAACAGGGACATTGTTTTAGGTGGACAGGTATCCGACGGAGAACCTGACTATGCAGATACCAAGGAGCTATAGATTTCTTCCAGTGAAAAAGGCTCAAAACTCTCTAAAATGTGAGAGGTGGTTGTTGGCTGCTTAGGTTTAGAAGTAGGGATTCCTGGGTCTTGATTAGGTACGATATGTAGTTTTGAATAAATGTTGGAGATTTTGTCCTGGAAAAAATTAGCCAACGAGTCACAGAAATTCTGGGACTCAGGCAGAGACTGAGAGCACGCCGTGGGTGTAATGAAGTTATGAACTATATTAAAAAGGGCTTTGGACGAGTTACACGCCCGGTCGATTTGATTGATGATAAAGCTATGCCTGGCTAATTTGATGTTGTAGTGGTAACAGGTCAGCGTTTGTCTGTACAAGTCCTTATCTCGGGGACCTTTGCTCTTTAGCCAACGCCGCTCTAAGTTCTTACATTTTGCTTTTTCAGTTTTTAACTCTGGTGTGTACCAGGGGGCCGAGGGTCTGTGATGGGTGGCACGGCAAGGTTTAAGAGAGACAGTTGAATCCAATGCCGCTGTCAGGGCAGAGTTAAAAGACAATCTTCAGCACAGCAGTCCTTCTTCTTGTCAAAAGTGGTTTCAAGTCTAGAGGTATACTGAGTTGGTAGGGCCAGAGGTCCAGTACTTATACCCTATTGTGCCTCTGAAGTGGGAGTGACTTCAAAGAAGGATATTTGAAGTACACACAGGTCCCTTAATCCTGCCCTGGCTCCAGACTCACTACAGGGGGTTATGCAGATCTTTGTGTATGGTCAGAGTACAGCCTTTCCAGGTGTAAGTGTGAGGCGGTGCCCAGCCCTTCCCCTCCTTCTTCCCAGGAAGATGCATGAAGTCACACCCAGCCCTTCCTTTATGTGAGACTGTCTGGGGGAAATATACAGAGTGAACTGTCACCCAGCCCAGAAAGTGATCGGAGACAGGCAGCAGAGACCAAAGAGCTAAGAGCAAGAGAATGTCCAACTTTCTAAAAATGGCATTTTCAGAAGGGTTACTATACATCCACCTTCACCCTTAAAAACGATTTATCATTAAGTTTCCAGAGGTACTAAACATGACTTTCCCACTTTCTCTAAATTAGGAATTATATCTGGCTATTAAGTGTAATAAGTGTAATAAGGAATCCACAATGTTAACCTATGAGAGGGGTAGGCCTCTCAGTAGTGAAAAATTAGTTTAGGAGTTTTTCACTACCAGGACATGCAAAACTGAAAAGTACATGTCCTTCCTTTAGTGGCTTACCATTCTGCCCTATGGGCTACCTAGGGCTACCATAGGGGTGACTTATATGTAATAAAAGGGAGTTTAAGGCTTGGCAAGAGGATTTAAATGCCAATTCGAAGAAGCAGTGTAAACTGACCACAAAGGCTCTGCAGTGGCAAGGCTGAGACATGTTTAAAGGGCTACTTGTGTGGCCAAACAGTGCTGCAGGCCTATCTGTAGGGTTTAATTTACAGGCCCTGGGCACATGTAGTGCATTGTAATAGGGACTCACAGGTAAATTAAATGTGGCGATTGTGGATACATCTAACAAACTGTGTTTTAGCGGAGAAGCACATGCCCTTTAGCAGTGGTTAGCAGTGGTAAAGTGCTCAGAGTAGAATTTTGAGAATGCTGCTTTTAGAAAGTTGGCATTTTCTTGCCCTACCTATTTGTAGTCTGCAGTCTGTTCCTGGGTCACATGACTGGGTGTAGTTGAAAGTTGGACTTTGTATATTCCTGCCAGACAGCCACACAAAAGAGGGATGAGATGTGCCTGGTTGGGCATTACTGGCAGGATGGGGTGGGAGACCTGAGCACACCCCCACTTGCAAATCAATAGGCTGTGCTCTGCCTTTGCACAAATGACTTGTCACCCCTGCATTGTTCATGAAGCCAGCTTGGTGCCAGAGCAGGGGAAAAATATGGTAAGCATTTCAAAGGGAATTCTCTAGAAAAATGACCCACTTCAAAGAAGGCACCAGGTATAAAAATAGGACCCTCAAACCCACTGTTTAGTTCACTTTCTGGACGGACTCTCGGTGGACTGCCTGGTGCGGTGGCCTGCTGGGTACTCCACAAGACTGCTTTGCTGCAACTGGAAGGACTGCTGTGCTTCCTGAAGCCTGCCTTGAACCCTCAGATGGCTGCCCTGCTGCTTGAGCCCTGTCTACTGCTAAACACAGGACTACCAGAGTGACTCCAAGGGCAACTTGACTAACCTCATGATCAAGGTCTCAGGGACATAAAAGGCTCCAACGATCTTGAAACTGCACCTTGACCTAGCCTGAGCGAGTCCTAGTCCCCAAGGGGCGCCCCTCCAATCCTAGATCCTTGGTGGTGGTGCTAAATGTGTCCAATAACCAAAACCCCAAAACTTGGGACTTAAAGCATTTTTGGCTAAAATTTGCTCTGGGAACCGAGAGGAGACTGGGGCCATTCTGCTCTTCTATCCTCCCATGGTGCATCCCATTTCACCCTGACTTCGTAGCAGCTCCCACCACTTTCTTCTCTGCAGCAGCAAATCCTATTTAGTGGTCTTTCGCCAAAGGGGTATCCGGCCTCGTGGCACTTCTGTCAGCTACAGCCTCCAGGCTTGTCCCACTGGAGATTTTCGACTGCCATACAAGAGACTAATGGGCTCATTCCGAGTTTGGTGGTCCATGGACAGCCAAACCCGGGGTGGTGTTGCGGTGGCAGCACGCACCGGCGGTCCGACTGCCATATTATGACTTTGGCAGTCAGACAGCCATTGGACTGCTGCAACCACCAGGGATCTGTTATTCCTCTGCAGTGGTGTGGCGCTCTGAGGCCCACAATATGCTGGTGGTGCCATTACGGCACTACCAAGCATATTACGATTTTCCTCACCACAACAGTTTTCATGGCGGTGAGGCGACCATGAAATGTGTGGCAGTGAGGAAACTAAGGGGGCCTGAGAGGGCCCCCTGTTGCCTCAGGGCCATGGGGATGCATACAGGGGGGCAAATGGTGTGCCCCCTGTATGCACGCATCCCCAGTTCCTGCACGGCATGGAGTTAACAGTCCATGCCGTGCAGGAACTTGATTGGGTGTTCCCATTTCAGTGCCATTCTAAGGTTCACCACCTGGGACCACCAAAGCACTGCCCGCCAGACCAGGAGAGAACTCCTAATCTGGCAGGCGGTTGGTGGACGAGTTTGGCAGTGTGGGAGCGGGGTGCTGGTGTAGTGGCCCGCTTCCACACCGTCAAACTTGTAATCTGGCCCTAAGTCTGCATGTAGAAGACTGCACTGATACTTAGTGCCAACCGGTTCCAATCCACTCTTTGTATCCAACCTGTTCTCCATCGCGGTCAGCCATATTTTTTACTTTGACCCGGTACCGCACGACTAGATATCTGCAGTTGGTGCTGTGACCTTTTAGGTGCTCTTTTTTACTTTAACATTACAAATTCATAACTCTGGGTTCTACTGATTAGAATTTTGTTATTTTGGTGTCAAATAATATAGTAAAATGTACTCTATATTTTAAATTGGAGACAGATTTTTCTTGTGTTGCGTTTTCACTTTATTTCTGTTTGTGTGCTGCATAAATACTTTACACGATGCCCCTAGAGTTAAGCCTGACTGCTTTAGTACCAAGCTACCAGAGGGTAAGGACAAGTCAATTAGTGCCCTTTGTAGTTCACCCTGACAGGAATTGTGGCTGTTGCTTGAGCAGGGTTAACACCTCACTCAACCATCAACTCGATTTCTCATGCTAGCATATTGATGCAAACAGGTTATGTCAGATATTTAATTGAAATTCTCCATGCAAGATGAGTGCTACTGTTTTTAACTATTCACAAGCAAACAATTAAATAGTAACTACAAGACTGAGAAAACTCCGCTGTCAGAGAAGAGAATTCCATACATAAAAAGATTGTATGGATTTATATTTTCATGTGCAGAGTTGTCCGCCCTGACAGCTGAGTCTCCACAGCTGTAAAGGTACTATTGAATTGCTTGTTTGTTAATACCAAGTAAAAAGAGTAAACTTACATAAAAGTTTAAGTTTACCTTTGTGAATTGGGCCCCAGGTCTTTTGGTATGAGTGTTCTTTTAATCCTCTTATGCTCCTCACTGTCACTATCGCCACTATCAATGGACTCAGATGCTCTCCTGGACCCCAAGTCCATCTTGAGCTAGTGCCACTCATGAGGCAGCAAGGCCTTCTTCTCCTCCAATTCCAGGGTTAAATTATTTTCCTCCAGTGTCAAGGATGCTTCTGTCTTTTTCTCCTCAGCAGACAAAGATGACTTTTCGTCCTTCAAAGATAGGGTAACCAGCTGCAACCAGAAGGCCCTCTCTGCCTGTCTTTCCTCCAGCTTTGATTGGGACAAACTCTGGGATGATTCACTGCTCTCTGCCCTGTACAATGCAGTAATGATGCTCTTGATGGCACACACTCTTCTGGCCTTGGAGCTTCATCCGTGTTTTCCACCTCTCCCTCTTACACCGCTTACTCATGCTTCTGTAGGGTGAATTTTAGCAACCTGATATCCTTCCAAGCTTTAACAACAGTCGGCAGTCCTCCTTCTTGGAGTCCCTGCTCCACCTGAGCCCTCTTTCCTTGCACAACTTTCACAAATGTGCCATGCTGAAGAACCTCCATGATAACAAAAACTTAAGGTGCAAATATTCAGGGAAGGAGTGAGTTTAGGGAACATTTATAATTAATCATTCAAAATAAAAAGCCAAATTAAAATCGAAAATGTCAATTTTTGTTGTCGAATTAAAGAAGGATTTTCCATTTAAATCTAAATCACTGAGTGGTAATGTAAAACACAAATCCTGGATCCCACTGCTGAACATCAATTTAAGAAATTTGAGGCCTCATTTACAATATTTTGCCACTGGACAGCACCACAATCCTTCCTGATGCTCTGCACTACGGCAAAAGAAAAAGCTCAAGAATGTGCCAATGTCTACAATCGGGGGCATTTCTGTCCTCTTTCCCTGTGCTGGCGGTCAATTGGCTGCCATGCACCAATGCAGGTACCCTTGCACAATGGTGCAAGGGTGTCTGCATTGCAGGAATGATTGTTTTTGTGCAGGAAGGGACACCTTCCTTCAAAAAAACAATCAATAGAGGCAATTTCCTCTTTCTATGTGTGCTGAAGAATGCCGCAAACATAGAATAAGGAAAAAACTAGGAATAATAATGTTATTTCTTCTCATTGCACCTCCCCTACACCACCCCTGGGGAGGCGTAGGCTTTTGATGCATTCCCAGGTTTACAGTTTGTTGTAAATCTGGGAATGTGTCAAATGCGATGGGTCTTACATGGGAACACCAACCGTAATGCCCATAGCACGCCTCCCCATCGCAGTGTGAGGTGACTTGCTCTGCGTAGCCTAACTCCATATCTACAAGAACATGAAAAGCAACACAGGGTGACTGAACATGGCCTTGTAGATATGGCTGAGCCCTATGTGCCACCGGAACATCACAAAAAGGTGGCACACAGGGCTTGTAAATGAGTCACTTGGTTGTTAGTTAGAGGGGTGACTATCCGCCTTAAGGAACAAACACAGCCCTTGTGAGGCTGAACCAATAAAGTAACTGAATTAATCCCCTGGTCGCTATGGCACAGAGTAAACAAGCTTAACTTAGAGGCAATGTGTAAAGTATTTATGCAGTGCTAAATCGGTAATAACATCAATACACAACATAATAAAAATCCCAAGCTAAATTTGAAAAATATAATAAGAAATTCTGTCACTGGTCTGACTCCTGAACTCTGGTGGCACTCATTTGTTCAGGTGGCACTCATTGTCCCTGTGCTCCCTGCAAATTGACCAGCTGCTGCAATGGCAAAGCGCTGACAATATGCTCAAAGCGCTGCCTCTCTCCCCACGGTGCGTTATGCATGGGCCACGGCCATCTGAGACCGAACGAGGCTGGGCTGGGTCATCCCTCTTCGCAGCCTTATATTTTGATTACGTCCAACAAATTAGTTCTGAAGGTAAGGCACGATGGGGTAAAGGAAATCTGTAATGCTTACCACCAAAGAGAGACCACTAACCACCACCATCACAAGCTTCCTTACTAATGCTATGGGTGCTCTTGAGATAGGATGTATTGAGGAAAGGCTGGGGGCCACAAAAAAGGTTCTTCAAACAAATCATCTCACTGACGCAGATGCAGGGCTACCACACCTCCCCGATAATACATAAAGAACCCATTCTGACAAAGACAGTGTATTCTTAATGATGTCTCAACAATTGAAGCTAACATAACTCAATTCAGGGTTAACCTTCTCATATGCTACGCTCACTGTCTGCTTATAGCTAACACTAAAAAAACATTGACTGTTCGCTAAAACCTTTGATAGATCAAGGCCAAGCTAACATGATAGCAAAGTTTTCTACTCTAGCTTCGCATGAAGAGGCTACAAATGTTAGACTGGCCCTTGATGGGCAACATATGAGACAAGGTGGTGTCCTACAGTGTAGTAGAGAACATTTGTGACTATTTATTCCAAATTCAACAAATGATATAGGCCAAAGTAACAACTTGCCTTCTAACATTCTCCCGACATCAGCAACAGCCCAGTCAAGCCTTGACTCCTTAACTAAGGATAACATCAGATCCCCTAATAAGGGGTGCTTGATGCCTCAGCCAAAAACGGAAAGAATTCTCCAGCTGCCTCCTAAAGCTACCCCACTGGATATAGTTTTAAAAAATGTACCACCTTTAAATTCAGGCCAACATGATGATTTTTATTAGCTAAAAAATAAGGCAGTACGTTGACCTTGATAGCTGTAAATCTTTTTCTGGAAAAGTGATCAAAGTACAGCGGGTGAATTGGATCCATTAACAACGTAAAAATAGCTCAGGAGATAGCATCGTTATAAACTTCAGAGACAGATTTGTTGTTAGATCTTTACTGGAAAAACTGTCATGGATCAATCGTACTCCTGGAAGTATCATGGCGGTACGCTTGGGTTCCTTCAATAAACCTAGAGGCTATCATGACATTCTTGAAATTTGGAGAATTTTTAATTGGATCATGTAGTAGTGATAAGGCAACTAGTTAATTTATGTTGGACTAATTGAAGGTCATCTATAAATCTCTAGTGGAAAATATGTGCCAAAAATGTGTTAAAAGCAAAAGAAACACATGATGGATGGAATGCTGAAAAATGCAAACATTCACCCCCTGTCACAAAGATCTGAGTATAATCCATCGCTCTTTTGCTCACCACGCCACCCCAGTTTGGATCCAGCAATATGCAAATCAGTCTTGGCCCTTCTCCTCATGGGAACAGTGCAGCCCAAACTGCCAAGCTAGGTCCTCCCTGGACCAGAAACAAGCATACTGGGATTGTTTTCGGAGCATCACCCGAAACCCGTTCCAGGATGCTTGTTTCAAGTCCAGGGAGGACCTGGCCTGGCAGTTCTGGCTGGACTGTTCCCATTGGAAGCAGGGTCAAGACTGATTTGCATATGGCTGGGATTAAACTGGAATGGCATGGGGAGCAAATAACAATGGATTTAGGCCCAGATCTCTACACTGGGGTGAATGTTTGACATTGATCAGCAATTGTTCTTTTTAAAAATGTGTCAAAAGCAAACCCGCTTAGATCTAATAACAAAAAGGGGTATACGCCAGCACTCTTCCATCAAAAGAAGGCACTCAACAGAGCAACAGGGGCAATACACAGTCAGAAACAACTTTCAACAGTCTCATCTCTCAAAGGAAAACTAAGCAGGCTAAGGAGAGCCTATCCACAAGAACTATGGAAGGCTAAGCTGGCTTACCAGCAGGAGCTTTGAAATAGATTGCTAGGTGCTAGTAAGTCCAATAACTCCAAGGCTTTCTGGGGGATCATTATTGAACTTGAAAATAGTGAGAATAGTGCCTGCAGTGCAAATATCACAGAAAATGAATGGGCAGATTATATCGCTACCTTGTATGGTCCTAATATTTCCTCTATAGATTGGGGAAATGGAGGAGATGAAAATTTCAAATGAAGCTGAGTAGCCAAATTGATTCAGCAGCGGTGTTAAGATTTGCTCATTTAAGCAAAGATAAGTATTGAGCTTAATTCAACAGATTAGATCGAAGGGGCCTGGGCCCAAATGTTCTTCCGAATGCAATTTTGAGAGCAAATCCAGATGTGTGGGCTTCAATTTTGACTCCTCTATATAATGAGGTTCTTCTAATACATGTGGTTACTGAGACATGGCAAGGAAGTATCCTGCAGCCTATTTACAAAAGTGGTCCATTCGGAAAAACTAACCAATTACCAATTAATAGCCCTAACAGATTTTGAGGTTAAAGCCTTCCACAGTTACTAACCCACTAACATTAAGCCTGATGGCAGAGAGCGCAGTTTGGAAAAAACTAAATCTATATGTCTGTTTTGTAGACTTAAATGCTACATTCAACTCGGTTCCATGAGCCATGCTATGGAAAAAAATATTAGGATGGGGCATTCCTCGTAAATTACTGGATGCAATTATTCTATTATATACAAACACTTGGGTTCAGGTTAAGATAGGGGATGTCCTCAGTCTGACTCAGTGAATCAAAACTTTTAACAGTCTTAATCAAGGATGTGTGCTTGGTCCATGTTTATTTAGTCTTTTTATGGCAAATTTGTACCAGCATTTGGATAAGATCAATGCCCATCTACCTAAATATGCAAACTGGTCCATAAAATATCTACAATATGCAGACTTTACGATCTTACTTATTCAAACCCCTATAGGTCTACAGTGACTTATAGGAGGATATTCTCAAGAACGTGTGATAATTATCGCAAAAATAGCTTAACGCAACTTTGCACATCGCAGTCTATTGCAGTAAAATAACACTGTGTTATCGTTGTATTCACAACCCGTCGGCACCATGCGATAGTCTCACGACAACGCGGCAAATGACCACGTTAAAATGAACGCAACGCCAAAAAAAGCGAAACACGAACGCGAAAAAAGTTGCGATGTGGCCAACCGCGATAAAAAAATCAGCGATACCCTGCAACAGGCCTGCAATTCCCACGCGTCATGCGGGAAAATACACTATAAAAGCACGGAAAAAGGAGCAAGTACAGAGGACGACCAGAACCCCACAAGCCCCCAGAAGGACCAGCCTGGGACCCCGGGGTCACGGAAGGGCAAGGAGAAGAAGACGAGGAAGACGAGGTTCAGTCCGCAGGAAAACAGGATCATCATCACGGAGGTGATAGAACACCACCAACAACTGTTTGTCACCTCCAACGTGTCATTGGCAAACAAAAATGCAATATGGCAGTCCATCCTGGACAAGGTGAATGCAGTCGGAGTGAGGAGGAGGACAATTGGAGAGGTCAAGAGGTGCTGGAATGATGCAAAGCGCAAAACCAAGAAGAAACTCGCTGACAACCATCAGGCAGCAATGCAGACTGGAGGTGGCAGTCCAGCGGAACACCAGGAGCTGGACGAGATGGAGGAAATGGTGGCCACAGTCATCAGTGGGGAGACGGTGGCAGGAGTTGGGGGTCCAGACACTGCTCGACATGACCTGACACAACAGCACCAGGGTGAGTACTGAACAGGGACTGGGGGGACGGGGGGAGATGGGCACAATGGCACACATGCACAATTAAGTACAGCACACTGCACACCCACAATGACACTGGATCATGTCACTGATCCCCTTGGCACACTGCAGCACACATACAAACAGCAAGTAGGCCCCCGTCCACTATGGGCAAAAAGGGGTCCCTCCCCACACAGCACCAATCTCACAACCAACCCATGCACACGTGTCAAAACCAGCAAAGCTGCATGTCTGTGAGCCACACTGACAATGCAAGTGACACTGCATGACGAACAGCATGGCTGCAGTCCAATTATCATGACATGGTGCACGCCACGACACTGAGGTGGCTGAGTGTGGAACACATCCGTAAAGGAGCAGGTCACACTCTGACACATCCACGTGCACAAACAACCCCTGACGTCAACGACACATCTGCGGATAACCATGCCCAAGAGTCCAAAATCCGAACTAGAGCCAAAATTAGCCAAGTCTTCAACATCCCAGCACTGTAGAAGCACAGAAGTCAAAGGCACACCGCCTCAAAGGGATGAGGGGCAGCAAAATCACAGCTGCAGGGGCGACTCTCCCACAATGCAGCACACACACATAGCAATAACACCACATCATCATTGACGACAATGTGGAACAAAGTGCAACACTCTCACTACAGAACAGAGGACACAACTGGTTCCGCTTGTGCGTAGGAACTGGACAATCACATCTGGCATAGCAGGAAACTGTGAGATGATGATGTACGTGTACAACCTCACATCCGTGATGTAGTTCAAATGTCCACTGTCCCGCATCAAATAGTCAGCTCCTCCCAAACAGTCACAATGTACATTGCCATGCAGTCTGTATGTAAACTTGAACAATGCGTCGACATACATGTCAACACAATTTCAAAATGCATCTCCCCTTCACATTGCAGAGGGACAATCAACAGTCTGGTCTGGTCTGCAGAGCAGACCAGACCAGACAACTCATCAGTGATGATGAAGAGGACCTCCACACCTTCGACACCGATGCCCTACAACAGCTCATGGACAGCTACGGCAACCCACCTCCAGGAGCAGGGTAGCCCAGCTGCATCGAGGAGACCCCACCCCCTGCACAGACCACGCAGCAGGAAGCACCCACCACCACGCCTGGCTCCCAGCACCTCACCGAAGAACACATCGCATTCCAAGGCCATGTGCTAGACTGCCAGAAGGAGGTGGCTGAACAGGTGCGGGTGGGGTTCGACCTCATGGCAGCCAAACTAGATGACATATGTGGGTGTCTAAGTCCCATCAGGGACCACTTACACTCCCTAACGGACACCCACAGTTCGCTCCATGATGTCCAACAATCCATGCCCAACATCGCTGGAGTCATGACTCTGGCCTCAGCGATGTCAGCCGAGAGTTGGCACAGATGCTGAGGATAATGGAGAACATGAGCGGATGCATGCGGAAAGAATGGCTGCCACTGATGCACACCAGCGAAAAGTTGTTGGGATCTTCCATGCCCTGCAGATCCTCATCATCGCATTGCTGCCACTAAGGCAGTTGCTGATGAATGCTGCTGGTACTTCTACACACACATCTCCGGCCCCTGATGTGTCAGTGGCACACAGTGCTGCAGACCAAACATCAGCACACACATGTCAGACAGATGATATAGAGGATGAAGATGCAGGTGATTCCACCTTTGTAGTAAGAAGGAGCCAGTAGCATTCTTCTCCGCCATATGCCCTGTTTCAGCTTGGTTCTGCCCTCTGCATCATGCCCTGTAACAACACCTCCCACTGTCCCCCGAAACACTCTGCGACACTCACCTTGGACCTCGACATGGACTGCCATATTTTGTTTGCTTATCAATGACACAGCAATCAGACTGCGGACTGTACTCTTCCTCTTCCGATGTACTTGTCAATCCCTAAATGACTCTGGCTGGCCCTCCACTGGTCTACAATGTAATGTGGGGTTTGCATGGCCATGTACTGCTCCAGCTCCGACAGTCCACCGAATGTGAATAAATCATTAAAATTCACACAGATGTGTCATGTCCATAATCGATCAAGTATGAAAGTGTGGATGAATGTAAGGACATTGATTGCCCAAATAGGTGCACCCTGGGAAATGAAAGCAATGCGCATGTTTGACCGTGACACACATAGGAAGTGAGATGACTGGGAATGTGTGCACTAGCTGTGGCCTCATTGCTCTGAAACACCAATCGTGCAATTCCTCAACTTTGCCCCCTGCAATGTTAGAAATAGGGCTGGATATGAAATGTCAAAGTCGTTGGTAGGCCTAAAGTAGTGTCCCCCATCACATTTGACAACAGAACATCTCTTCGCATACCTACTCACACTCAACTGGGTGGACACAGCCTGTAGTGATGGATCACATTGATCCACATGGCAAGAATATGGACACCATACTCACATTGCTGAAGACACGTAAGAGCACAGGTCTATCGGCAACTATCCCAACCACTATGTTTGTCTCACAGAGGTGGAGCTGGCAATAGGGACTCACCCCTAAGTGAAATGCGTCAGTCAGTCCCTCCCTGTGTATGGACAATGCTCATTGAGGCAAACGATTTGTCATTCTAATCAACACTCATCACAGTTGAACACTAGTGAAGTTGCATGGACTTTATTGCCATGTGTGTGTCAGTACTGGCAAGACAAGGGCCACAACATGCAGATCAATGCATCAGACACTAACAGGCAGCATTCTGTCATGGTACAGTTCCACGTGACAGGCATTGTGCATGCGCCCGGGATGTTCTGCCATTGCGTTGGTGACTCTCGTAGAACCGGCACTCTTCTGACCTGCGGCAGTTATGTGGATGATATGCCACAGCTCGGAGAAATGAGTCGTATGTGTGTGCAACGTTTGGACGTATGGGTTGTTGTGTACGTAAGTGTCAAGGGCATTCCATGCAAGAGTACCTCGAGCAAGGACTTCTGTGTGTGGGGTGTGGATACGTTGGTCTATCATTGGTGCTGTGCGTAGTGTGGGAGTCATCATCATCTGCTATGGTATCTCTCTCAGGGGGTGCCTGCTGCATGCAAGAACAAGGTCGGAGGGGCAGATGTCCTTCCGCCTTATGTATTGAGACAAAGGAGCTTCCATCCCTAATGTTAGTCTGACTACTGCTTGCATTCTGGAAATGTGATGTGGCTTTCGGGCTGCAATTGAGGCTAGGCATTAGGCTTATGGTGCACCAATAGCGATACACACACAACAGTTGGCATGCATGAGCCAAGAGCCCGAGCGGCCTTGCGCTCCTTGTACAATACCTTCGTACGCGGCCGCCCTCCGGGCGCATGCAACATTACAACATTGTCCATTGCGGGCTGTGTGGCGCAGACACTGCAACAGAGACACACGCATCAGTTGGTTACCTGTCCAGCCCAGAAATGAACCACGCCCAGAGCCCAGGGATAATTATTCACACCACTACGCTGGCCTGGCGTACGCCGAGCCTGCCCACTCGGCTTACGTTCTTCCCCACTGCCGGAGGTGACATGGCTGCGTCCGCCTGGCATATCACGGGACTCAATCAGAAAGGGTCTATGACTTGCGTTGCACAGAGTTGGTGGCACCCGAAACACTGCGGCCGGCACGGGCCTACCACCACGGGATGGTGACTTTCGGTGCACTGAGGTAGGGGCACCTTAGGTGCTGAGCGGGTGTGCAGCCTGCGATGATGCGCCGTCCTGGTGGTCCAGACTGGTAATGGTTTGTGTGAGCCCTGCTGGGCCGCAGTGTAGGCCTGAGCCACCGGGCAGCATGGGCCTACCGCCACGTGGCGTTGCCTCACGGTTCACAGAGTTAGTGGCACCTATAGAGCTGAGTGGGTGTGCAGCCTGCGATGATGCCGTGTGCACTGATATGATCTCTGCCATTGCGAAATCAAGACCCAGAATCACGTGTGTGACCTGGTGGCCCGCGGGGCGGGCTGCATGATGTGGAGGCTGCCAAGGTCATGGGCCCCAAGCTTGGAGCTTGCACCGGCACGTGGTGGGCCCTCTTGGAGACACGCTGGTGGCGGAAGGTGAGCAGTGAGGCTTGGGTGCGCAGGGGCAGGCCAACACCTCTGGGCTGCGGGAGGGGCAGGGGTGCAGCAGCCTGTGTGCGCAGGGGCGGACAAGCGATGATGGCGTGTGCAATGATATGAACTCTGCCATTCATAAATCTAGACTCTGCTTCAGATAGGGGACCTGGTGGACTGCAGTGTATACCGGCACGTGGTTGGAGACACACCGGTGGCAGCAGGTGAGCAGTGAGGCCTGGGTCCGCAGTGTCGGCACTCTCTCTCCCTCTCTTCCTTTCACTGTCTCTCTCTCTCTTCCTCTGTTTCTCTCTCTCTCCTTCTCCCTCTCTTCCTTTCACTCTCTCTCTCTCTTCCTCTGTTACTCTCTCTCTCCCTCTCCCTCTCTTCCTTTCACTGTCTCTCTCTCTTCCTCTGTTACTCTCTCTCTCCTTCTCCCTCTCTTCCTTTCACTGTCTCTCTCTCTCTTCCTCTGTTTCTCTCTCTCTCCTTCTCCCTCTCTTCCTTACACTGTCTCTCTCTCTTCCTCTGTTTCTCTCTCTCTCCATCTCCCTCTCTTCCTTTCACTGTCTCTCTCTCTTCCTCTGTTTATCTCTCTCTCTCCTTCTCCCTCTCTCCCCCTTTCTCTCACTTTCTCTCTCTCCCTCTCTTTCACTGTCTCTCTCTCTCCCTTTCTTTCTCTCTCTCTCTCTCTGTCCTTTGATGTGCGCATGACACACCTTCTTATCTTGAATTTTGTCTTGCAGGCTGTGTCTTACAGATTGTCCAGAGAAGACCCGCCATGGCTCTTCCGAATAGTTGTTTTGAGTTGAATTTGAATAAAATCATTTGTTTGGAAATTCAAAGATGAATGGATGATTCTCCTTTTTCTGAACACACATGAATGTTAATTGTTGTACTTGTGCGACATCAGGCGAATTGTTTTGTTCATGATTTCGTAGAGTTGATGTTAAATATCTTTGTCTATGGTAGGGCCCCGGGGGGGGGGGATCCTGGGGGGGTGGCGGTGGGTGTTGTGGCCCTCTTGGGGCTCCGAGCTGCATGGTCAGTAGCTCCATGGCATCTGTTGTTCTTCAGGTGTGGCTCTGGTCTGGTCTCCCTTTTGTGGTGCAGGTTGTCGTCTGACTTAACACCAGGTAAGAGCAGGTGTTAAATCCCTGCTGCAAACGCGCCTTATCGCCTGTTTTGGGATCTTATCGCCGATCTGGCTGGTCGTAGAGAATATTGCGAAGTGGTGTTGTCGCGGCTTTTTGCACAGGAACGCCTACTCTGCATCTCATTAGCGTTAGTTGCCAGTGTCATCCGTGGCGATGTTTTTTGCAGCTGCTATCACAGGGAAACTGGCGATATCGGCTGTTAGCACCTGCTTGTGAATAGGGGGATAAATCTATCGCCACTTTGGCTGCGATAAAGTGCCGCTAACTCAGCGATAAGTCCTTGCGAATATGCCCCATAGATTCTTTTGAAGAATATACCGCTATGAAACTAAGATAATGAAGATAGGGTCATGTTTGCAATGTCTAAAGTATGACATGCAAAAGGAATTACGATGGATGTGGTTAAGAGCTATAAGTTCTTGGGAATCCTAATTAATAATAAGGTCTCTTTTAAAGGTCATTTTAATGTTTTAAGAGCTAAGACATCAACTACTATATTTGCTTTTAAATTAGTATGAGATAAACTTACGTACCAATCTTATGACCATCTGTTGAAAATTATGAAAGCCAAGTTGATTTAAGCTTTAGCTTATGGCTTAGTTATATTTAAAGGGAAGGATACCAAAATACTTGACTTATTCCAGATCAAAGCATATAAGTTGTTTTTCAAGATTCCAAATTAAACCGGTCAAGATGGAGTTTGTTTAGAGTTTGGTCTCCTAAGCAAGTCTTAGCAAGGAAGGCGGCATTTCTCAAATGTATGTATTCTTTATCTCCATCTGACTCCGGCTCTCTGGCGAACATGTGTTGGCAGGAAATAAATCACTCGACCCATGCTGGAGCTTGGAGATCATATTTACCTAATTGTCTCTAGACAAATGCATTTTTCCAGAACTGGGAAACAAAAGTGCTCTCATTTAGAGCTGAGAAGGATGCTCTGGAGGCAAAGAAGCCTGCTTGGGCAGTCTTAAGATCATTAGATAGACTGGAAACCCAGCCTTACCTGTCTGCATATTTTCCGTCACAAATGAGGGATATCTTTTTTAAAATGACATCTTGGAAGATATCCCACTAAGAATAGAATGCCGAATTGAATACAACAATGGACATCCAACTGTTGCAGACTTTGTGGCTATGTACAAGAAACATTATTAGACATTGGTTGTGTTTGTCCTTATTTACTTGAGGCACTTTGTGTTCTTTTAAAGCCATTGTTTTTAAAAGCAGGAGAGAGAGCATGTCATCAAGCTATTATGCTTTGTTTATCGGGCAAATCAATCCAAACGATTTGCCGGTTTGTTAAGTTCCTGGCTTTGGTGCACAGAATTTTGAAATCTTCATCTTAAACCAAAAGCATTTTTTAACCCTTCTTCTGTACTAGGGGTATAGTTGTAAACACTGTGATTATATGAAGTTATCTTTTATATCATATTGATATTTAATGGATTGTTAATGGGTTGAAAAATTCTTGGCACTTATGCACTTTAGTATTAACATGCACAAATTGATTTTAAAGTCTCGTCTTTGCTATTTTGCTATTATTGCTTATAGCGGATGTTTCACTAGCAAAATGTGGTTCTATTTTCTTGTGCTATATTAAATGATTTTTAGTAATCAGACAATACATATTATTATATATTACATTACAAAAACAAAATGTCGAAAAGTGGCACCTTCCATCTAGGTTTTATGGACTTATCCTCAGCATTTGACTTGGTGGATAGAGGAAAACTCTGGGTAAAAATGCTTGAAATGGTCATTGAACCTGCAATGGTTCACTTCTTAGCCCAGATGCGTGAGGGTGTGTCAGGGCGTGTAAGATATGGGAAAAATGGAGAACCTATAAACCCAATCTCTATGAAACGTGGAGTGAGGCAAGGCTGTGTACTGGTCCCATATTTATTCTGCTTATATATAAATGACCTTGAAAAGCATCTGAATGTAGGGGAGGCAGATACACCAAGGCTTAAGACTAGGACACTACCAGCCTTACTCTACGCAGATGACTACGTCTTGATATCCAAACCGGGAGTTGGCCTAAGAAAACTGTTTCTTGGATTTGACTTATTTATGAATGATTTAAGCAAATACTGCCAAATCACATGTTATAGTCATTTGGAAGCCCCTTTCTATTTTAAAAACACACCATATTAATGAACATAAACTCTTACAAGTCCCAACTTTTTCCTACCTCAGGATACCTTTCAATCAGGAGGGCACACAGCCACACCTGATCAAGATTAGGAAGTCAAGATTTGATCAAACTACTGAGACCATGTTTATATTTGCCAGGAAGTTCGGTTTGAAACCTTTGGATGCCAGGGTTAATATTAATATCTATCCAGCATGTTGTGCCTTCCTGGGCTATATACAGTGCTGGAGTATGGGGACTCTATAATATTTCCAACCTACTGGTTTCTGGAAATGTATTCCTGAGAAGACTTCTGTCAGTCCCAACCAGTCTCCCCATAATCCCATATCATAGGGAGCTAGGCATGGTGCCCCTAGAGGATCTAATTAAACTTGCACCAATAATGCTGCGGAGAGGAATCTGGGCCAAAAAAGAAAAATTTCTTAATCAAGCTATAATAAATGAATGTATGCTTGTAGATAATGCACAGAACGTTACCTGGTTGGGATACTTAAAGGAGCAGATTGTCTTGATAGGGAGAGTGCACCACTGTCAGAATTCTTTGCTAATGGTCATAATTACAAAAGAACAACTAAACAAGGCTTCCTAATTGCACGTGAACAACAATGCCAACAGATAGAAATGCTTAAGAAGAGGTTGAGGGGATATTACCCTTTTGTCACCACAGAACCTACGGAACCATACCCCATGCAAAGATTCTATATGATTTGGTTTAGGTTTGGCATAGCTCACCTTTTGATCTCATACCCTAGCTATATATAATGTGATGCCCAATTAGATCTATGCCTTTGTGACTCATCTTTCAACCAGACATTATTACATTTCATTTTCTCTGTAAAATGCCTACATAAGCGTTTTTAATTCCATTGGTCAAACTCCTGAATATTAGAAGGTGCACTCCAGCTCTGTTTTATTTACAGCTTTTCCAAATAGAACTCACCTGATGATGGTTTACAAAGTTGTTTCTGCCACTGTTCGCCTGAGAAATATAGTCAGGAAATAAGCAAATAACCTCTATGTAGTATGTAGTGAGACTGCAAGCATCACTGAATTGAGATTATACCAGCACAATGCACAGGACACTTTAAGATACCTTGGGGCATATTCTCAAGGAGCTATCGCAGAGTTAACGACACTTTATTGCAGCCAAAGTTGCGATAAATTTATCGCCCCATTCACAAGCTGGTGTTAACAGCACATAACACCAGTTTACCCGCGATAGCAGCCGCAAAAAACATCGCCACAGATGACCCCCACAACTATCGCTAATGAGATGCAGAGTAGGCGTTCCCGTGCAAACAGCCGCAAAAACATCACTCCGCAACATTCTCAACGGCCAGTCGGATCGGCGATAAGACCACAAAACAGGCGATAAGGCACGTTAGCTGCAGGAAATTAACACCTGCTCCTACCTTGTGCAAATTCGGACCACAACCAGCACCAGAAAAGGAACCAAGCCCAGACCAACACCTGAAGGGCAACAGATGCCATGGAGCCACTGATCATGCAGCTCGGAGCCCCAACAGGGCCACAACACCCACCGCCACCACCCCCAAGACCCCCCCCCTCCCCGGGCACCCCCCCCAGCCAAAGACATGCCACATCAACTACACGGAATCATGTACCAATAATCCTCCTGATGTCGCACAATCACATTTGTTGACATGCATGTGTCGTCACAAAAATTAGCATCACACATTCACCTTCGATGTAACAAATGAAAATGTATTCAAAGAAACACAGAACAGAAATGAAGACACATGGCGGCTCCCCTCGGGACAATCCGTAGGTCACAGCCTGCAAGACAAAAATCATGATGAGAAGGTGTGTCTTGCGCACATCAAAGGACAGAGAGAGAGTGAAGGAGAGAGAGAGAGAAAGAGAGGGAGAGAGAGAAAGACGGACAGAGAGGGGGAACGAGAGAAAGACGGACAGAGAGGGGGAGCAAGAGAAAGACGGACAGAGAGGGGGAGCGAGAGAAAAACGGACAGAGAGGGGGAGCGAGAAAAAGATGGACAGAGAGGGGGAGCGAGACACAGGCAACAGAAGAGATGGGCGGGGAGAGAGTGCCGACAATGCACACCCAGGCCACACTGCTCACCTGCTGCCACCGGTGTGTCTCCAACCACGTGCCAGTATGTAGTGTAGTTCACCAGGTCACACATCTGAAATAGATCCGTCATCTGAAACAGAGTCCAGATACATGAATGGCAAAGTACATACAATTGCACAAGACATCATCACCTGTCCAACCCTGCGCACCCAGGCAGATGCACCCCAGCCCCTCCCGCTGCCCAGCGGTGCATGCCCGCCCCTGCGTACCCAGGCCTCACTGCTCACCTTCCGCCCTTGGTGTGTAGCAATGAGGGCCCACCACATGCCGCTGCAAACCACATGCCCGGGGCCCGCGGACATGGCACCCTCCACATCATGCAGCCCCGCTCCGCAGGCCACCAGGTCTCACATTTCATTCTGGGTCTTGATTTCACCATGGCAGTGGACATACCAGTGCACCCGGCATCCTCGCAGGCTGCACACCCGCTCAGCCCTTGAGGTGCCACTAACTCTGTGATCCGGGATGTGACGCCACGTGGCGATAGGCCCACACTGCCCGCTGGCTCTGGTCTACACTGCGGTCCAGCAGGGCACACAAATCCTGAGCAGTCCGGACCGCCATGACGGGGCATCATCGAAGGCTGCACACCCGCTCAGCACTTAAGGTGCACCTACCTCAGTGCACCCAAAGTCACCGTCCCGTGGCGGTGTGCCTGTGCCGGCCGCAATTTATCCGGTGCCACCAAGTCTGAGCCCCAAAGTCATGGAACCTGAATGATTGGGTATCGTGTTGCGGATGCCATCATGTCACCTCCGGTCCTGGGGAATGTGATGTTGCAGGGCCTGAGGCCCTCATGCCCACATTGACACCACACGGATGCACCCAGATGGTGGAAATGGTGGAAATGGCATCGAGCACGTGCGCCTGGCCCTTTTTA
This sequence comes from Calotriton arnoldi, assembly GCA_963921515.1. Classification (NCBI taxonomy): domain Eukaryota; kingdom Metazoa; phylum Chordata; class Amphibia; order Caudata; family Salamandridae; genus Calotriton; species Calotriton arnoldi. The sequence continues at coordinate 235,231 of CAWUFW010017320.1, read as the reverse complement.
TTGGCAGGGTCACATGTCCTGTGACATGTGTGCTGGATGGGTGTGGTGTGGGTGTAAACCAGCCGTGAGGGAGTGGCTGTGGCATGCTGACAACTAGACCTGTAAGCAGCAGATCACTACAGGGAAGACATGGGACATGTAGCGTTGCCGTCCCCCCCTGTGAGCATCAGCGGAGTGGGTTTGTAAATGACCCCGGGCCATGGGCATGGTTCCGTACTGGGCTGGACAAGGAAGTAACTCATGCGTGTGTCCCTGTTGTTGTGTCAGCGCCACCCTGACCGCATTTATGCAATGTGTCACCCTGTGACCCCTGTTCTACGACATGAGCCACATGGATGTAAGAGGAGTCCAGTAAGCCTACATTCATCCATACTTCCATACTTCCACACTTGAAAGACCATAGACATGACACATCTGTGTGAATATGAATGTTTAATGCACATTCAGTGGAGTGTTGCATCCGGAGCAGTACAGGGCCATGCAAACCCCACATGACGATGTTGGCCCGTGGAGGGCCAGCCAGGGACCTTCAGGGAATGACAAGTCCAAAGGAAGAGGAAGAGTTCAGTCCACAGTCTAATTGCTGTGTCATTGGCGATCAAACAGCATATGGCAGTCCATGTCGAGGTCCAAGGTGAGTGTCGCAGAGTGCATCGGGGGACAGTGGAAGGTGATGATGCAGAGGGCAGTACCAAGCTGAAGCCGGCCCAATGGCGGAGATGCATGTTACTGCGTCCTTCTTACCACGAGGGCAGAATCATCCGCATCTTCGTCCTCTAGTGTTTCATGTGCCTCACATGTGGGTGGTGGTGTTCTGTCTCCAGCACTGTGTGGCACTGACACTTCAGGGGGCGGAGATGTGGCTGGAGTGGTAGCAGCAGCATGCATCAGCGCCAGGCCTTGTGGCAGCAATGCCATGAGGATGGTCCTGAGGTCATTGAGGAAACCAGCTACCTCTCGCTGGTGTGCAGCCGTGGCAGCCGCTTGTTCCGCATTCGCCCGCTCCATGGTCTCCATCAACCTGCGCATGTTTCCCAACTCCTGTGTGACATCGCTAGAGCCACTCTGACTGTGGGTGTCCATTAGGTACCGTGAGTGGTCCCTGATGGGACTTAGACACCCACGTATGGCATCTAGTTTGTCTGCCATGCGGTCGAAGCCCACCCGCACCTGTTCAGCCAGATTCTCCTGGCACCCCAAAACACGGCGTTGGAAGGCCATGTGTTCTTCGTGGGGGTCCTGGGAGGCAGCCGTGGTGGTGGATGCTGCCTGCTGTGTGGTCTATGCAGGGGGTGGGGTCTCCTCGTAGCAGCTGGGCTGCCCAGCTCCTGGAAGTGGGCTGCGTAGGCTGTCCACGGGCAGTTGGAGGGCGTCAGAGTCGAAGCTGTGGTGGTCCTCTTCGTCATCAGAGCAGAGAGGGTCCGGCTGCTCTGCAGGAGGTGTTGATTCTCCCTCTGCAATGTGAAGGGGAGATGCAGTTTAACAATGTGTCCACATGTATGTTGTCGCATTGTACATGTTTTCATACAGACAGCATGACTGGGTACATTGTGGCTGTTTGGGAGGAGCTGCCTATTTGATGGGGGACAGTGGACATTTCGACAACAGATGTGTGTGTGTTTGTACTTGTACATTATCAACTCACATTTCCCTGCAATGCCAAATGTGATTGGCCAGTGTCTGCACCCATGCGGCACCAGTTGTGTCCTGTGTTCTGTTGTAGGTGTTTTGCGGATTCTGTCACATCGTTGTCAATGTTGATGTTCTCTGCATGTGATGTGTGTGTGCTGCATTTTGGGGGAGTCGCCCCTGCAGCTCTGATTTTGCTGCCCCTTATCCCTTTCATGCGGGGTTCCTTTGACTTCTGTGCTTGTACAGTGCTGACATGTTGCATACTTGTGTACATTGGTCTCTTGGTGGGAGTTGGTGGTCTGGGGCATGGTCTGTCCGCAGATGTGCTCTACTTAATTGTGCATGTGTGCCATTGTGCCCATCTCCCCCTGTCCCCCCAGTCCCTGGTCGTTACTCACCCTGTTGCTGTTGTGTCCGGTCCTGTTGAGCAGTGTCCGGGCCCCCAACTCCTGCCACCGTCTCCCCACTGATGACTGTGGACACCATTTCCTCCATGTCGTCCAGCTCCTCCTGTGGCGCTGGGCTCCTACCTCCAGTCTGCATTGCTGCCTTCCGGTTGTTGGGGAGTTTCAGCTTGGTTTTGCGCTTGACATCATTCCAGTGCCTCTTGACCTCGTACATTGACCTCTTCAGCACTCCGACTGCATTCACCTTGTCCACGATGGACTGCCATAGTCTATTTTTTGTTGCCAATGACACAGTGGAGGTGACGAACAGTTGTTGATGGTGTTCTACCACCTCCGTTATCAGGATCCTGTTTTCCTGCGGACTGAACCTCTTCTTCCTGCTCTTCTTGTCCTTGCCCTTCCCTGACCCCGAGGTCCCAGGCTGTTCCTCCGGGGGGCTTGTGGGGTTCTGGTTCTCCTCCGTACTTGCTCCGGCAACATCCATTGTGCTTTGCTGTTGTTTGGCATTTGTTTGTCTGTTTTTTTCTACTTTTATGGTGATTGTTCCCGCCTGACGCATGTGAATTGTAGGCCTGTAGCTGGTTTTCACAGATTTTTGTATCACGATTGGCCTCTTCGCAGATTTTTTTGTGTTTGTGTTTCGCATTTTTGCGGCGTGGCGTTGATTTTAACGCGGTCAGTTGATGCGTTATCTGGGGACTATCGCATGGTACCGCCGTGTTGTGAATACTTGGTGAACACGGCGTAAATTTCCCTCGATAGACTGCGATGTTGAAGGTTGCGTTAAGTAAATTTTGCGATGGTTATCACACGTTCTTGAGAATAATCCCCCCTTGTTTCCATGAACATAATAAATGGTGAGGTATGAAATTCTGCCATAGGATCATGTTAGCACTTTGCAATATCTGTGTGTACATATGCATAAGGCACTTTACAATGAGTGGTATAGGTTCCTTGTCTGGACTCGTAACATTCTATTTTTATACTTCTTAATCGAATTGCTGGTCTGTGGTTCCTGCTTTTATAACCATTTTTACAAAAGTCTTTTTTACATATGATTTTAATGTATCTATATTTTATGGTTTCTTTTCTGAAAACCGAATAAAGATTATTTGACTTGACTTGAGAATAAAAAATTATATCAAAATGAAAAAAAATCAAATAGCTGCCAATCATCGTTCAACCCAGTAGAGGATTTACCTTGAGTTTTAGGGTCTGATTTAGAGTTTGGCTGATTGATTACTCTGCCACAAATGTGACCGATATCCTGTCCCCCCTATTACAAGAGCCATTGGATATAATGCACTTGTAATACAGCAGATGGGACATAGGTCTCATTTGTGACAGAGAAACCCACCGCCAAACTCTAAATCATGAGCTTAGTCTCAAAAATAGAAGTCCAAAGTCTTCAGCAGGGCAAGTCAGCAGACTATAGCCAAGGGTGGCTCCACAAGTGTTGAATAGCCATTGTAGAAAGTATTGGTGAAGCTATTGCTTTTTGGCAGGAAAGCTCCAATAGAAGAAATTTGGTCCCAGGCCTTCAGTCGATTCAGTCAATCACAATTTCTTCATTTGTACCTCTTCACTTTTTTGGAGGCTGGATTGCTCTAGCTAGGCAATGCTGCGGGCTGTGGCCAAAGAAGGCTCCACAAGGTGGGTTACCTTCTTCACAAGATCCCACAAAATTGGATTTATGTCTGCAGAAAAGCTCAGAGCGAGAGAAACCTGACTCTTCAAACCAGTGGCAATGGTCAGAACGGTTTGGCAGTTTGGTCCCAGTCCATAAAGGACTTAGGAGCCAAAAAGCTTCTAAATTCCAGATTTTCAGGGGTGGTACGAGAAGACAACTGAGACCAAGCCAATGGTTCCAGGGCTTTAAGAACAACACTTGGGGGTTAGGACTCACTCCAGAAAACGCTGCCAACAGGGTCAAGGTCAGGTCCAGTTGGAACTGGTAAGCTACAAATCTTCAGGAAATGCCTCATGTAGCTTGTTGTGTCCCCGTAGCTTGAACAGGAGATCACAGTTGGGTCCCTTGGAATCCACGTCTTTGTCCTTGATACAAGAGAGAGGTAGAGAGAGTGAGACAGAGAGATAGAGAGAGAGCATGTCCAGACCTTCAGGGCTCTTCTCAGGTCTTAGATACAAGGTTCAATCCTCTTCTGATCTTATTCAAGTCTTTTGCATTCTGAGAAGGGTACTGGAGATGCCACATTTATGCCTGTCACCAGCTTGTGGCTGGAGTTGACTCCTGGCTCCTTCCTCACCAATGAGGTTACATTTGGCAGGGGTAACTGTATCCACATGTGCAACATTTCCTGTATGTCCTACTGCAAAAAATACCACAGTAAAATAGGGTTTTACCAATTTGACCATGTTAAAAAGTGGAGTGCACAGTCACTTTACTATTGGTAGCAGGGGTAAAGTGCACAAAGTACTTCAGCCAATGCAAATTTAAAGGACAACATTCTGGGATACACCACACAAAGATGGTCTTTTCCTACACATGGAATTCGAGAATGCTCAGGGGGTGATTACAAGTTCTGCAGTCCATCGGACTGACAAACTTGTGGTGGAAGTCCACAAACCGCCAGACTGGCAATCTGCCTGCCGTATTCCAAGTTTGGTGGCTGGACTTCCACTTGACCGATACAGCTGCTGGGGATCCTGGATCCTGCGGTGGTGGCACAGCGGTCAAGCTAAGTATTATGCTGGCAGTGCTGCTGCGGCACCACTGAGTATATCACAAGTTGCCTCACTGGTGAGTCTACAAAGGTGGACCTAACTGGGCCTCCTGCCAATCCAGGGCCTGGGGTTGGATGAAGGGGGGAACATGTTGTGCTACCCTGCAAATATGCACCCCAGTTCATGCATGCCGCACCATGCAGGAATGTGCTGCAGAAGTGTCATGCCGGTGCCTTTCTGAGGCTCAATTATGGCCTTTAGATAGGCACCACTGTGACACTGCCACAGCACCGCCCACCCGTGGAGGATTACAATCATAATCCAGAGGGAGGTGTGAGTATGGCTTTAGCAGCCCTCCTGCAGGGTGCTGGCGTGGCGGCCCGCAGGAGGACCGTCAAAGTTGAAATCAGGATCTCTCTTTTGACTACAAAGTATTGCATACATGGACCCTGAATTGTCTATGACAAACATTCTTTTTTAACACCGATAGCCCATCGAAGGCCACCCTCAATCTTCTTGATATCTGCCAAACCATGAATATTTTGTGATGGAATATCAATCCACTGTAAAGGCTCACCAAAATGAAACACCCTCTCATGTCACCTCAGAATCCAATTCGACCTCTTGCAGGTTTAAAGACAGCTGAAATCCACATTGATTAAGTTCAACCTATGACCTTGTCCTGCTATGAAAACTCTCCACCATGCCCATACTGCACACCAAGAAGTAAGTTCTTCCTGATATCTGCCTCAGCTAGTGTTTTCAGTGTAACCTCTAAAACAAAACAAAAAATATAATTATAATATGATATAGTACTGTGTCCGGTACTGATACTCAAGCTTTGCACATGTTGTTTTTCCTCATCTTTGTCTGTTTTTATTCAAAGTACGTCATCATCCAAACCATACAAAGTTTGCAAACTATTTATAACTTTGGATTTTAGGTGAGGCATCACATGTATGCTCTCTGGAATTTTTGATCCTACACACTTTAACTGGTCCTTCGGTGAGGCAACCTTTCAAACATGCGGATGCAATCAAAATTTGAGCACTGCATGCATATATTGTTAGTGCATGTGAGATTATTGCCATGTTCAGGCTTTTGACAATATTCAGCAATCTGTGTACCTGCACGCTATTGCAGTTTCTAGGATATTGAATAGATCTATTACCTCATATTATAATTACTTGTAATCAAGGGAACTTGGCCAGAAGCATTATGCTATAGGTCACAGTTAATTGAATTTGGGACTCCATCCAATGAGTCGTTGCTGAGTGGCCTGGCATGGAAACAGCTGAATCACTTAATGAAGCTGGCATTGCTGAACTTGTGTCTAGCCTACAAGTGGAAGTATGCACCCCTTATCTGCCCTCGGCCACCATATGCCATTCATCACCGCAAAAGGTTCAGTGGTTACATCTCTGGAAATATGTTTTACCATAGGTTGGGGGTTCCGACCACAGAATTAGGATGAGACTGCCCATTGGGCTGTCAGAAACATCCATTCTACAATGGCAGCTTGTGCGGAAGGCAGAAAAGGCCCGCAGCATGAGCTCCCATTGTAAAATGGATGTTTTGAAACATCCCTGCACCATGTGACAGGGATGTTAGGGGCACCAGACCTCCACTATGGCAGGCACTTTACGGTGGTGGAACAGCTGTTAAGCTGAGTAAAATGCTGGAGGTGCGGCTGCAGCACCGCTGAGCATATTACGATTTGCCTCCCTGCCAGCCTGGTAAGGCTGGTAATGAGGCTACAAAGGGGGTCCCTAAAAGGGCCTCCTGCCACTCCAGGGCCTGGGGTTGTATACCCTGCTATGGGTCCCAAAGTCACATTCCAACAGCCTTTCCAAGTCAGAAAAGGCCGACATGGAAAGGCTGTCAGAAACCGCTGTCATTCATTGAATTACAATTCTGCTTCTCTTCTGACGGGCTCTGTGAGCCCGTTGGAAGAGGAGTGGAATCCCCCTACGTGTTTCCCTCTGACCACTGTCATCATCATCGTAATATGGCAGTCACAGCAAAACCCTCGATGTCAGATGGAAAGCCTCCAAAAAACTGTCAGACGGCTTTCCGCCCAACATCTAAATCGGGCCCTTTGTTGCATTGATCAGTTCATTTGTGATGAGTGCATGAAGCATCTCAGTGATACCAGTTATATTAAAATACATCTAAAGGAGAAAATCATCACAGGAGCTTCTTTATGCAACTCAGGGATATCATCAGACATTGCCTATTCTATTTTTTCATGACATGTTTGTGATATTTTGTGCTTTGTGTCAGAAAGGTTTTACTAGGAAAGAGTAACTCATCAACCTTTAACAAGAACATAATTTGTTAATTGCTTGGATCTCCAGCTGAGATAACCTCATAATTTGCCGGGTACTCCTTTGAGGATAGCGTCCCCTGGGCGCTACAAGTGAATAAAAAAGCTTCTGCTGCACATATGGTTTTGAATGGAAGGAGCTTGCTGAGACATATTCAGTAACATGAATTACACAGCCACTTCTGACTCTTACAGGCTGTTTTTCTGTGCACCCACCCCTGGATACCAGCAACAAATCCATTTAGGTGACCTTCTTAATATAGTACTGACTTCTTTTCTAAATCTGGCTGTAGGGTCATTCGTCAAAGGCAGATGCTGCCCATCTGTATCCTTATTGGTTGGTTCTGGTTTAGAAGTGATAATTTTTAGCAGGGCTTTAGGATTCTTCTGACGGATGTTTGTCTTATCTAAAGGTAAGGAGCCCTGGCTCGACAGCAGAACATACAGTGAATACAAACCTTTTACTGCAACTAATTGCTTTCTCTAAAATAGAGACAAAGAACCAAAGACTAAAGATATTGGGGTATATTCTCAAGAACGTGTGTTAAACATCGCAAAATTAGCCTAACGCAACTTCTCACACCGCAGTCCATCGTGGGAAAATAACACTGTGTTAACGTAGCATTCTCAACACGGCGGCACCATGCGATAGGCTCACGATAACGTGACAAATGACCGCGTTAAAATTAACGTGACGCCGAAAAAATGCGAAATACCAACGCAAAAAAACTTGCGATGCCCCAAATCACGATACAAAAATCAGCAATAACCAGCGACAGGCCTGCAATTCCCACGCCTCATGCGGGAAAATGCACTATAAAAGCAGTCACAAAAAAACTGCGTAGCACCATGGATGCACCCGGACCGAGTGCAGAGGCCAACACGAGCACCACAAGCCCCCCGGAGGCCCAGGCCGGGACCTCGGGGTCAGGGAAAGGCAAGGACAAGAAGAAGAGGAAGTCGCGGTTCAGTCCGCAGGAAAACAGGATCCTGATAACGGAGGTGATAGAACACCATCAACTACTGTTCCTCACCTCCACTGTGTCAATGGCAACAAAACATGGGATATGGCAGTCCATCGTGGACAAGGTGAATGCAGTCGGAGTGCTGAAGAGGTCAATGGAAGAGGTCAAGAGGCGCTGGAATGATGTGAAGCGCAAAACCAAGCAGAAACTCGCAAACAACCAGAAGGCAGCAATGCAGACCGGAGGTAGGAGTCCAGCGCCACAGGAGGAACTGGATGAGATGGAGGAAATGGTCTCCACAGTCATCAGTGGGGAGACGGTGACCGGAGTTGGGGGACCCGACACTGCTCAGCAAGACCTGTCACAACAGCAACAGGGTGAGTAATGACCAGGGACTGGGGGTACGGGGGGGAGATGGGCACAATGGCACACATGCACAATTAAGTACAGCACACTGCACACCCACAATGACTCAGGAGCATTTTCCTGATCCCCTTGCCACACTGCAGCACATCTAGGAACAGGAAGTATGCCCCCGTCGACTATGTGCCCAGAGGGGGCCCGTCCCACACACCACCAATCTCACAACCAACCCATTGCACATGTGTCAAACCCAGCAATGCGGCGTGTCTGTGAGCAACATTGACAAAGCAAGTGACACTGCATGATGAATAGCATTGCCGCAGTCAATATGCCATGAAATGTTGCACGCAACGACACTGAGGAGGCTGAGTGTGGACCACATCCGTAAAGGAGCAGGTCACACTCCGACACATCCACGTGCACAAACAACCACTGACGTCAACAACCTATCTGCGGACAAACCATGCTCCAGACCCCCAACTCCCACCAAGAGACCAATGTACCCAAGTATGCAACATCACAGCACTGTAGAAGCACAGAAGTAAAAGGCACACCCCATGAAAGGGATAAGGGGCACCAGAATCAGAGCTGCAGGGGCGACTCTCCCATAAAGCAGCACACACACATGACATGCAGAGCACATCAACATTGACAACAATGTGGTACCAACTGCAACACGTCCAAAACAGAACAGGGGACACAACTGGGGCTGCTTGCCTGTAGAAACTGTCAAATCCCCCCTGGCATGGCAGGGACATGTGAGTCGTAATGGCCAAGTACAGACACACATCCGTGATGTTGTAGAAATGTCCACTGTCCAGCATCAAATAGGCAGCTCCTCCCAAACAGTCACAATGTCCATTGTCATGCAGTCTGTATGTAAATATGTACAATGCGTCAACATACATGTGAACACAATGTTAAACTGCATCTCCCCTTCACATTGCAGGGAAACACCAACACCTCCTGCTGAGCAGACCGATCCCCTATTCTCTGATGATGAAGAGGAACTCCACACCTTCAACACCGACGCCCTCCAAGAGTTCATCGCCAACTACGTCGACTCACCTCCAGGAGCAGGGCAGCCCAGCTGCATCGATGAGACCCCACCCCCTGCACCCACCACACAGCAGGCAGCACCCACCACCACGGCTGCCGCCCAGGACCCCCACGAACAACACATGGCCTTCCAACTCCGTGTGTTGGGGTGCCAGGAGAAGTTGGCTGAACAGGTGCGGATGGGGTTCGACCGTATGACAGCCAAACTAGACGCCATATGTGGGTGTCTAAGTCCCATCAGGGACCACTCACAGTCCCTAACGGACACCCACAGTCCGCTCAATGCCCTCCAACGATCCATGGACAACATCGCTGGAGTCCTGACTCGGAGACAAGAACAACTGTCCAGTCCGAGCGGCTCCGGCGATGTCACCCGGGAGTTGGGACACATGCGGAGGATCATGGAGAACATGGAGTGGACGCAGGCGGAAAGAGCGGCTGCATACCAGCGAGAGGTAGCTGGGTTCCTCAATGCCCTGAAGCCCATCCTCATGGCATTGCTGCCACAAGGCCTGGCGCAGATGACTGCTGCTACTACCACTCCATCCACATCTCTGCCCCCTGAGGTGTCAGTGCCACGCAGTGCGGCAGACATTCCACCTCCGGCACCTGAGGTGTCACTGCCACACAGTGCTGGGGACAGAACACCACCACCCACATGTGAGGCACATGAAACAGCAGAGGACGAAGATGCGGATGAATCTGCCTTGGTGGTAAGAAGGAAGTGGGAGCATTCATCTCCACCATATGGCCTGTTCCTGCTTGGTTCTGCCCTTTGCATCATCACCTTGCACTGTCCCCCGATACACTCAGCAACACTAACCTTGGACCTCGACACGGACTGCCATATTCTGTTTCGTTAGCAATGACACAGCAATCAGACTGCGGACTGGACTCTTCCTCTTCCGATGAACTTGTCATCCCCTAAAGGACTATGGCTGGCCCTCCAGGCGTCAACAATGTGAAGTGGGGTATGCATGGCCCTGTACTGCTCCAGCTACAGCACTCCACTGAATGTGCATTAAACATTCATTTTCACACAGATGTGTTATTTCTATGATCATTCAAGTGTGGAAGTATGGACGGATGTAGGGTCAGTGATTCCCCCTTACGTCCATGTTGCTCATGTTGTGGGACTTGAGTCACAGGGTACTAGAATGCCTATTGCGGTCCGGGTGGCGCCGACACTACAACAGGGACACACGCCTTAGTCACTTCCTTGTCCAGGCCCGGACGGAACCACGCCCTGTGCCCCGGCTCATTATTCACACCCCTACGCTGGACTGGCATATGCCAGGCCAGCCCACTCCGCTCACGCTCACAGGGGACGACGACAACGCTACACGTCCCAGGTCTTCCCTGTCGTGATCTGCTGATCACAGGTCTAGTTGTCAGCATGCCACAGCCACTCCCTCATGGCTGGTTCACACCCACGCCACACCCATCCAGCACACGCGTCACAGCACATGTGACCCTGCCAATAAAAAGGGCCATGTGCACGTGCTGGATGCCATTTCCACTCTCTTTCTGGGTGTATTCCTGTGGTCATTATTTATGCATGAGGGTCTAGGGCACTACCACAGCACATTCCCCACTGCCGGAGGTGACATGATGGCGTCCGCACCACGGGACTCAATCAGAAAGGGCCCATGACTTGAGGTGCACAGAGTTGGTGGTGTCCAAGGCACTTTGGCCGACACGGGCCTACCGCCACGGGAGGGTGACTTTCGGTGCACTGAGATGGGGGCACCTTGAGTGCTGAGCGGGTGTGCAGCCTGCGATGATGCGCTGTCCTGCTGTTCCAGACTGGTGAGGATCTGTGTGTGCCCTGCTTGATCGCAGTGTAGGCCTGAGCCAGCGGGCTGCGCGTGTCGACCATCACGTGGCGTGGCCTCGCGGATCACAGAGTTAGTGGCACCTATAGGGCTGAGCGGGTGTGCAGCCTGCGATGATGCCGTGTGCAATGATATGTTCTCTTCCATTGCGAAATCAAGACCCAGAATCACGTGTGTGACCTTGTGGCCCGCGGTGCGGGGCTGCATGCTGTGGAGGCTGCCAAGGTCGCGGGCCCTGGGCTTGGATCCCTCCCCAGCACGTGGTGGGCCCTCTTGGAGACACGCCGGTGGCGGAAGGTGAGCAGTGAGGCCTGGGTGCGCAGGCGCTGGCATGCACTGCTGGGCGGTGGGATGGGCTGGGGTGCGGCAGCCTGGGTGCACCGGGGCGGGCATGCAACGCTGGGCGGCGGGATGGGCTGGGGTGCAGCAGCCTGGGTGCGCGTGGGCGGGCATGCACCGCTGGGCAGCGGGATGGGCTGGGGTGCGGCAGCATGGGTGCACAGGGGCCGGCATGCGATGTTGCCGTGTGCAATGATATGAACTCTGCCATCATTGGCTCGGGACTCTGTTTCAGATAAGGGATCTGGTGGACTGCAGTGCATACCGGTACGTGGTTGGTGACACACCGGTGGCAGCAGGTGAGCAGTGAGGCCTGGGTCCGCAGTGTCGGCACTATCTCTCCCTCTCACTCTCTTTCTCTCTCTTTTTCCCTCCCTCACTCTGTTTCTCTCTCCCTTTCCCTCCCTCTCTATCTTTCTCTCTCTCTTTCCCTCCCTCGCTCTCTTTCTCTTTCCCTCCCTCCCTCTCTTTTTCTCTCTCTTTACCTCCCTCTCACTCTCTTTCCCTCCCTCCCTCTTTCTCTCTCTCTTTCCCTCCCTCTCTCTCTTTCTCTCTCTCTTTCCCTCCCTCTCTCTCTTTCTCTCTCTCTTTCCCTCCCTCTCTCGCTTTCTTTCTCTCTCTGTCCTTTGATGGGCGCATGACACACATTTTCATCTTGGTTTTTGTCTTGCAGGCTGTGACTTACAGATTGTCCAGAGGAGACCCGCCATGACTCTGCCAGATATTTGTTTATTTTGAATAAAACGTTTTGTTTGGAAATTACAATTTGTATGGATGCTTCTCCTTTTTCTGTCCACGCAGGAATGTTAATTTTTGTCAATGTGCGACATTATGCGAATTGTTTGGTGCATGATTGCGTAAGGTTGCTGTGAGATATCTTCGTCAGGGGGGGTGCCCGGGGGGGTGGCGGGCCTCTGGGTGGGTGTTGTGGCCCTCTCGGGTGTCCGTGCTGCATGATCAGTGGCTCCATGGCATCTGTTAATCTTCAGGTGTGGCTGTAGGCTGGGCTCCCTTTCATGGTGCAGGTTTTTGTCCGACTTTACACCAGGTCAGAGCAGGTGTTAAATCCCTGCTGCTAACGCGCCTTATCGCCTGTTTTGGGATCTTATCGCCGATCTGGCTGGTCGTTGAGAATATTGCAAAGTGGTGTTTTCGTTGCTTTTTGCACGGGTACGCCTACTCTGCATCTCATTAGCGTTAGTTGCCGGTGTCATCCGTGGCGATGTTTTTTGCATCTGCTATCGCAGGAAAACTGGTGATATCGGCTGTTGGCACCAGCTTGTGAATGGTGCGATAAATTTATCACCACTTTGGCTGCGATAAAGTGCCGATAACTCCTTGATAATATGCCCCACCACCTATTATATGTGGTGGCCGACGTCCCTTTGTCCTCAGATCACACTGTGGGATGAATGTCAGTGGCGGCTGGTGAACTTTGAAAGTGGTGAAGAGCAACACACTATTTCACTGAGCTACATTACTGTTACCTGTTCCACTAACTAATTTTGCTGCTTCCTGTTTCCTTTACTTTGGATGTATGTTTCAAACTGTTGTATGTTAATATCACCCACAAATTGTTTATCAGTTATCCATAAAATAGGCTTTAATTCGGAAAGAACCTGCCACATGCCAGAGCTCTTTTATTTTGAAATGCATAACTGAGGTCTGAAATGTCACTAACTTCAATAGAAAATATCGCAGCAAGAACTTTGTTCTCCCACACTTTGGACCCTAACATTTCAGCTTTCTCGCGAAGCTTATACATGTTATGAAGAGTTGTGAATCGATATTACAGATAGAAACAGTGGTATTATTTCACCTACACACACAGTAAGTCAACTCCCCTCGAGACGCAGGAAGAGAGAAGAGACTATATGGTAGTAAATGCCCATGACAAAGACAGATCCTAAGGCTCTTAGCACATCAAGTGCCACAAGGTAACAATGCTTTCCAACCCAAAGGGTAAGAGGCATTCATGCCTACTCTGGACAAGGGAGTATTTTCAGGCGAACAAATACATTGGGAATTCAAAAACAGCATTGCCTTAATGACTGAGGTAGTGTTGGCAGCACCGATTTGGGCATTCATATTGCCTCTGCCCAACAAGGTGTGATACCAGAGGAGCCTGGTGGCTAGATTTACAAGTACTTTGTTAATTGCTGTAGGCAAGTCCCGTGCTGGATATTTAAAGAGTGTGCCTGATGAGCAATCAACTGAGGGCTCCAGAATGGTATGAAGCATTCCCTTGCCCTCCACTTCAGCTACAGAGTGTGAGAAGTTGGCCTGGTATATGCTGTCCACTAATTATAGTGGGCACCTTGCACCAGTCCAAACAACCCCTTATTGGAGATAGGTTAAAGACAACCTTTATTGAAAGCTATCCTAGTGGTAGCTATGGAGAGCAGCCTTCAGGCTAAGTCTTGAAGGAATGTAAAGCAGCTTGTTTTACCAGTCTATAATCTCTTGAGTGACCAAATGAAAGAGGACCACACCAGGTATATATTTAAAATATATGTATTTAGTCTTAAACACACCCCTCTAGTCTCTTTATGAGGCTAGAGTTTGAAGTACATACGTTACAAGTCAGTTATCAACAGTAATAGCACAAATACACGTTTGAGCCCTAGGGGCGTACCAAACCATATACCAATAAAGTGGTATAAGAACCACGACTGAGCTAGACACAAGGCCTAGAGCCTGTAGAAGTGCATGGCCCTCAAGGAACCACCCAAGGTAGTGACACAGGGGACCCACGGGGGACGCGTGCAGTGTGAGAACACAGCCGCGAGCCGCTGTTGACTTCTATGGGGAATGTCGCGGTTGGAGTTTTAAAGAAAAGGGACACTTAGAGGAGGACTTGGAGCAAACCCCTTTAGAACTAGGTTGTTCTAGAGTCTATAACCATGGGAGCACCGGAGTACTTAAGTTACCTCACCCAGGGAAGCCGGGTGCATAGGTGTCTTTCGGGGTCGGGTTTCGTCGTCGTTTTCAATGGCGATCTGCTGCAAAGTGCTGCTGGCGACCAAGTCGAAAGTGTTCGGGGGGATCCAAAGGTGGATCGAAGATCTGAAGAACCTGAAAGCAGAGGGGACAGAGTCTGGGTCACTAGCCAGTGACCAGGAAGACGATGAGCAGATGCCCACCGATGTCGGGTGCTTCAGGTAGGTTGATGGTCGTCTTGACTCTTCAGCCACGAGGTCCAGGAGGTGTCGACGACAACCAGGAGCTGGATTCGAGCTGTCCCATGATGTCTGTCGATTGCAGGGGTGTCAGCAACCGGATTGGACCCAACAAGCCTTGGCAACGGCAAGTCTTGTGGAAATAGAAAAAGGACGTTGATGCAGACCAGCAAGGTCTGGGGGACTCACCCAGCGAGGGTAAGTCAGGGCACGTATGGAGCAACCAGGAAAGCCCAAGCAAAAGAAGAGTTGCCTTCGGGAGGGCCCACTAGCCAATGGACTTGCGACGGTGAAGGAGCCTCGAGTGGACGCACTTGGAGCTGGCTTACAGGACACTCATAGAGTGGAGGCCAGTGATCTTCGGTGCAGTCGGTGCTGGAGGCAGGGGATACTCGGAGCCCAAAGCACAACTTCGTGGGACCCCAGGAAGAGGATGCACTTGCAAAAGTTCTCGGTGTCCAGGGGTCACGGTTCCACGTTACCCACGACAGCTATGGGCCTCAGCTTTGCTGGAGACTCAGGGCAGCCTCGGGAAGTCTGGAAATCCACCTCTGGTGATGCAAAGACTTCGGCGTCCGTGCGGAGCTCGGCGATGCAGACTGGACAATTGCTTCTTAGGTGCCTGCCAAGCAGGGGAGTCACTCCTTGACCCCAAGGGAGATTCTTCAGTCCTCTAATCTTAAAGTAGAGCGTCGAAGGTCCAGGATTCTGTATCAGAGTTTCGTCCAGGTAAATCTAAAGTCCTAAGGACTGGAGTCCCATACTTATACTAAGTTAGGGGGTTGGACATACTCTGGGGACCCACCTATGGGAGGTTCAGGGAAGAGGGGTGGTTACACCCATTCCCTTTGTCCAGTTTCGCACCAGAGCAGGGGTAGGTAGCCCCTGCAACCGGTTTGAACTGGCATATGCACAGGGACACCAAGTGTGCCCCCAGTGCAGGACTTCTGAGCACCAGAGAGTGCTCCCGCCCAGCCCCAAAACACATTATCCTGTCTGGGGAGGTGGTTACACCTCCCTACGACAGGAAACCTATTGTCCAGGCCTCCCCTGCCGGAGTTTCAGTCAGCAGCAGGAGGCCAGACCTGTGACTGTGGCAGCGGCATCCATTTTGTGATGCCAGGGCTCTGGAAAGAAGTTACTGGGTAGCCCGGTGAGTACATGTCTCTCCCTCTAGAAGGGTGGAATGCTACCCCCGCTGCCAGGACTGGCGGGGGGGTAGTATTCCAAGATGTTTGACACCAAACACGACATGTTTTGGTGCAGCCAGTCCAAAGTTAGCATTGTACCGCGAGGATATAATGCGCTTAAGAGTATATGGTCAGGCTGTACCACAAACAGCATCAGAGGAGGGACTCCGAACGCTGTAGAGGGGCTCTGCTCATGCAGGGGCACCCTCTCACATAGAAACCAAGCACTCTGCCTTCAGGATTGGTAAGGCCTGCCATAGGAGTGACTTATAGGTTTATATGTGTGTGCAATGGTAGTGATATAGGTAGCCTATACCACTGTAAGGGGTGCATGCAACACCTTACCCAGGCTGCAGTAGCAGACCTGTGGTGTCATTTTGGATGGCCTTCCAGGGGTGGCACAATACATGCTGCAGCCCCTGGTAGGCCTCTGAGGTACCTATGCCCTGGGTACATAGTATACCATATACTAGAGACTTATAAGGGCACTCCAGATTCCAATCAGAGATGTGCCTAAGGCACATGGAAACCATTTTATAGAGGAAGCAGATAGACTGGGGCCCTGAATAGCAGGATCCCAGTCCAACTAAGTCATAAACCAGCAAAACACCAAGAAATAAGTGGGGGCAACCATATAGTCAGATTCCACCTTCCTACACAGAGGCTCAGCAATATCCTGCTTTAATCCCCCCTTCGCCCACCTGGGGATGACTGCGCGGTGCAGAACAATCAGGAGGAGAGCAAGACACATATGGAGGAAACGTGTCAGAAAGGGAGAGAGAGGTGAAAGTGCAGTCCGGCGCTCATATCAATAAAATAAAATATGTATTAAAAATAAACCAAAACAAACGAGGACTTATTTCTTAGCTCTGGGGAGAGTGTGATTAGGCAAGAGCAGACAAAACACAATACAGACTTTTAATAAAACCACAGACAGCATGAACCGAACATAGTCTTACCTGGGAGTCTGGACAGCTCTTATGGTGTACCATGCACCCACGCTGTCACACAGTGCCAGTCACATCCATCAGGCTCTTTTGTCCTCTAAGAGCTTCTATCGAGTTAATCATTAATCATTAATCTGCAGCCAAACTGTTAAAACAATCACTGTGGCGCTGGGCAGCATAGTTACAACGAAAAGAGAAGACGGACTGCCGGAAGGCGAGGCCTAGTTACTGTCTCTCTTCAGCCAATCAATATGCTGCTCCCATGCTGTCATGTTACCAAAACAGCATGAGAGCCATGTTAGGGTAAGGTCGAGCAGACATCCTCGCTGCTCATTAGGTGACCGGGAAGCTGCAGTTGTGTTTGTTTCTACCTGGCTCACAAATGGAAAAGGTAGAGAGACCTCTACAGTGCATGTCGGGTTGGACAGAAAAAGTCAACTGCCCAACCCGACATGCACAGCTTTGGTCCAGGTGCTAAGTGAGCATGGTGTCAGTCTGAGCACGTCTTCTGTCAATATTAGTAAGCCTCCCCCCTCCCCGCACCAGGCTGGCAAATTCGGATTCCTGACTCGGACAAGGCAACCCGGACCGTGGCTGAAAGCTAACTGCTTGGGGTAGATAAAAAAAAAAAGGACAACTGTTTTAGGTTTATTAAACTTCTTTGGGGCATATTATCAAGCAGCAGCGATAATTATCGCTGGCCGCGCTTAGCGTGAGATTTTTTATTGCCGGCTATCGCAGGAAATTATTGCCATGCTAGCGCTGTATTAACAACGCATAGCGCAATGGCGATAATTATTCCTGCGATAGCGGTGTTTTCCATGGAACATCGCTGGTTTTCCAGCGATGTTCCATGGAAAACGGCGATAAACTTGCTGATACGACCCTGTGGTCGTATCAGCATAATCCACCCCAATGTAAAGTATAGGTAAGTCAGCATTTTAGCAGACGATAGTTTTTGGCGAAAACCGCGGTTTTTGCCAAAAACTAACGTCTGCTAAAATGCGTGGGCCTGCTTGTAAATATCGCGATGTGCACATCAGCGATAATTTACAAGCAGTACTGCCCAGTGACGCCCACTTTGCATCTCATTAGAGAGGCAAAGCAAGGCGTCGGGAAAACGGGTGCTAACATGCGCTAATGCATGTTAGCACCCACTTGTAAATAGGGCAATAGTTTTATCTCCGCTTTTTAGGCTTTTAAAGCCAAAAAAGCTGAGATAAGGCCCTTGTTGATATGCCCCTTTATGTTTAATCAGGGCATCAGAGGGCCAAAAATATTTGCCGGGCAAACGCCCCCACGGCCTAAGGGATGCATCGTCACTTGAATGGGTACGCTTCAGAGACATCTTTGAAAGCCAAAATTGCATCTCCTGGCTGATGTTAAATTTTGCAAATGTAGGTATTGAGATATTTACGACTGAAAACAAATGTTTTCTGCCATCTTTGAAGTTCAAGGCATGTCGAGTTGAGAAATGATTGTAAGAATTCACTTAGGGAGGTTACTAAACTGATCAAGCCACTAGTGAAGAGGAACATTGCCTTCCTATGTTGTACATGATGATAAAGTCCATGCACCAAGGCCTAGACAAAAGGATCTCAGATTTCAGTCTCACCCCTCCTTCACCCTCACCCCACAACTCAGGCGTTGTACAACATCCGATTGCCCTGAAAACCCTCCTCTCTCCTAGCCTCCTTTGTAGAACTGCATGTCTTTTATTTTTAATTTCCTTGCTTACCCTCACTCCTGCTCCCTGTGCCAGCGCTGTAATGTAGAGCATAGGCAGTGTAGGCGCTATACAAAATAAAACAAAAAAAGTAGGTGATAGGTGTGCTTGAAGCACTTTATGAAATGTTGAATACCTGTATTGTTTCAGCTTGTGATCATCCTCATCAATAATCTTTATTCGGCCAAATAAATGGCCATAAAAGCACAGAAATAAATACGATCTTCACAATCACAGCAGAGATAAAAACATACAAATCAATTAAATGTTCTATAAAACAGCATAATAAAACACCACAATTATTGATTTAAGATGCATAATTTCTCCTTAGCTTTATAGCAGCAGTAATATAGCTAATTGTAGAAAAGCACATTTTTGGTGTAGCTAAAGAGTGCAGGTATCCCAGTCCTTCTTTATGTAATGTAAATGCTTGTGCAAGAGAATTGGGCATGAAAACTGGGCTCTTGGCATATGGTACAAGGTGCAAAATAGCATAAAGTGCACAGTAGATTGAGAGGAGATGGCATCATACAGGCAGCGAGAAAGAAAGGCAACCCATGAGCTAGCCTAAGGAAAGGGAGCTAAATAATTGACCATGTTTAGTCTTAACCTTGTTAAATAAAATCTGTGCTGGTGGTTAATAGGCCAGGTTAGATGAGATTGTGTGCCTGGTGCATTATAAATTTGCATATAACTATTAACTGAGCCCATGCGAAGGTTCCTCTCAATTCTGGTCTCCTTCTATATGAAGGGAAGATCTTTTTGACCCTATCTTTTGCTTGAGGGTCAATACATTCAGGAGAATCAAAAAGAGCACTCAAACGTAGATTGTAAAAACTGTTTTTCACATTAGTCAACCAAGGGATGGTGGTTATATTATCGAGCTTAAAACAATCCTCCAATACCTCCCTGGAGAATCCACTCTCAGGAGTGCTCCATAACGCCTCTCCGAGAGTACCAAATGTTACTTTATTACTGGTTTATTACTAATTGTTTATAGAAGTAATTGTCATTTGTAAATGCTTTTCATGCCCTTCCCTCCCTACCCCTCTCCTTCTCTCTACTTTTCCCTTCTTTCCCCTCCCTCCTTGAAAATTTAAAAGGCATTTTTTTTCTTAGGTATAGTTTTTATTTCCCTCTTTTGGGAACAATTTGCATATATTGCATTTTATTCCATCCTATTTTCCATTTAAGTGCATATGTTTTTGTACTAATGTTTTACTATGTTTACTAATTTCAATAAAGCTTTCTAAACTCAAAAAAGGAGTGCTCCATAACTTCAAACATAATAGTAAAGGAGATATGCCCACACAGTCCTCCAAAAAACCCATTCCCAATTCTAAGTGTGAGATAAAAATTTGCGTAGTTTGGGGTATTGCTAGGAGACTGCACAAAAATGTGTTTTCAGCTGACTAACTTCCCTGAAGCAGCACATCCCCAACGATCGCAGCATATGCATCAAGTGAAAAGCACTTGCTCCTGTAAAGCTAAGTCATCTTTTTGATTGGTTTGTGGACTAACCTTTGGCAAATCTAAATGTAATTTCACAGTCTGCTCCCATATTTTGCGTTCTCTTATTGATTAACCTCTCCCACAACCTAGCAGCGTCAAGCAGAAGGCCTGGATATTTCAGAGAAGGTACCTTTTCTATAGGCACACCTCCAATATTAAACCATATGTATTTAGTGTGTTTGGGCCCACATGCTAAATGATTTATGGTGATTTACCATAAGATTTAGTTTTGTCATAAAATCATTAAAACCAATTTAAAGGTTATGGAGGCCATTTGCTGTTGATGCTATAAGAACTGCATCATCCATTTATAAAAGTACCAAAACTGCATGGGTTCCAATTCATGGGACGTCTTTACTGCATGAACTAAAAAAGCATCTAGGGAGTTGATATAAAATAAAAATGGGAAATGGGCTAATATACTCCTCTAGTAAAACTTATTGGTTTTGTGCAGTGCCCAGATTGTGTGGTTGTGTCTCTATGCAGGTGTCTGACAAGATCCAGCAAAAGGTGGTCACCCGCCTGTTCCATTAGTTCCTACAATTTAATCCTATCTACTAAGTCAAAGGCACAGGAGAGGTCCATAAATGCCATGTGAAGGGCACTTCTCCTGGCCATGACGTACATCCTCCAAATTAGAGTTAAGTTGAGATCCACGCAAGCCATACCTCATTGGACTCCCCAGGGTGTCTAGTTTTCAGAAATGTGTGGGTTTGGTAGGTTTACCTAGATGGCGACGAGCCCGGGGCCAAAACCCCAGATGCCCCCCCTAAACCAGGTCATTTTGTTATAGGTAATTTTGAAGTCTCCACAGTACGATTTGGACCATTTCCTGTTGCAGCCACTATGCCTACCCACACAAGTGAGGTACCATTTTTATCAGGAGACCTGGGGGAAGGCTGGTTGGTAGGAAATTTGTGTCAGCCCAGTGATCCTACAACTTTCCTACACAGAAATGTGCGAAAAAATAGATTTTTTCAACAAAATTTGAGGTTTGCAGGGGATTCTGGGTAGGGAAATGTTGGGGGACCCACGCAAGCCATACCTTGCTGGACTCCCCCGGGTGTCTAGTTTTCAGAAATGTGTGAGTTTGGTGGGTTTCACTAGGTGGCCACCAAGCCCGGGGCCAAAAACTCATAGGACCCCCCTTGCAAAACCAGGTTGTTTTGTGATAGGTAATTTTGATGTTGCCTCAATAGTTTTTGGGTCCTTGCCTGTTGTGGGTACTTGACCCACCCACGCGAGTGAGTTACCATTTGTATCGGGAGACCTGGGGGAATGCTGTGTAGAAGGAAATTTGTGGATTTACGCAGATTCCAGTACTTTCCCACACAGAAATTTGAGAAAAACGTGATTTTTTCATCTAAATTTGAGGTTTGCAGGGGATTCTCGGTAGGGAAATGTTGGGGGACCCACGCAAGCCATACCTTGCTGGACTTCCCTGGGTGTCTAGTTTTCAGAAATGTGTGGGTTTGGTAGGTTTTCCTATATGGCCGCCAAGCCCGGGGCCAAAAACTCATGGGACCCCCCCTTGCAAAACCAGGTTGTTTTGTGATAGGTCATTTTGATGTCGCATCAATAGGTTTTGGGCCCTTGCCTGTCGAGGGTACTTGACCCACCCACACAAGTGAGGTACCATTTTTATCGGAAGACTTTGTGGAATGCGTGCTGGGTGGAATTTTGTGGTTCCGCAGAGATTCCAGAACTTTCCACCACAGAAATGTGAGGAAAATGTGTGTTTTTTTTACAAATTTTGAGATTTGCAAGGGATTCTGGGTAACAGAACCTGGTGAGAGCCAGACAAGTCACCCCATCCTGGATTCCCCTGGGTATTTAGCTTTCAAAAATGTATAGATTTGCTAGGTTTCCCTAGATGCTGGCAGAGCTAGGGTTCAAAATCTACAGCTAGGCACTTTGCTAAAAAAGGGTCAGTTTTCACTGTGAAAATGTGTTGTGTCCACGTTGCGTTTTGGGCCGTTTCCTGTCGCGGGCACTAGGCCTACCAACATAAGTGAGGTACCATTTTTCTCGGAAGACTTTGGGGAATGCAGGGTAGGTGGAATTTTGTGCATCTATGCAGATTCCAGAACTTTCCACCACAGAAATGTGAGGAAAATGTGTTTTTTTTACAAAGTTTGAGGTTTGCAAGGGATTCTGGGTAACAGAACCTGGTGAGAGCCAGTCAAGTCACTCCATCCTGAATTCCCCTGGGTGTCTAGTTTTCAAAAATGTATAGGTTTGCTAGGTTTCCCTAGGTGCCGGCTGCGATAGGGTCCAAAATCCACAGGTAGGCACATTGCAAAAAACAAGTCTGTGTTCAAAATCTACAGCTAGGCACTTTGCAAAAAAAAGGGTCCGTTTTCATTGTGAAAATGTGGTGTGTCCAGGTTGTGTTTTGGGCCATTTCCTGTCACGGGCACTAGGCCTACCCACACAAGTGAGGTACCATTTTTCTCTGAAGACTTTGGGGAATGCTGGGTGGGTAGAATTTTGTGGATCCACGCAGATCCCAGAACTTTCCATCACAGAAATGTGAGGAAAATGTGTTTTTTTAACTAAGTTTGAGGTTTGCAAGGGATTCTGGGTAACAGAACCTGGTGAGAGGCACACAAGTCACCCCATCCTGGATTTCCCTTGGTGTCTAGTTACATTTTTTTTACAGGTTTGCTAGGTTTCCCTATGTGCCAGCTGCGCTAGGGCCCAAAATCCACAGGTAGGCACATTGCTAAAAACAAGTCTGTGCCTAGTGGGCTTTCTGCTGCCCTGGGGGGTAATCGGGGGGGGGGGGTTGCCTCGATATGCCCCCAAGGGGGGCAGAAAGACTGTGGCTATGTTTTTGTGGGTGGTGGCATTGGTATGACCATTCTGGGCAGCCCCCACGCATAACAAAAGCCAGCATAATCGCTGGCACCTAGGGGGCCTTCTGCCCCCCCGGGGGCAGATCAGGAACCACTGCCCCCATCCGCCCCTCGGGGGGGCAGAGAGACTGTGGCATTTTTGGGGGGAGGTGTGGGCATTGGCATGCCCATTCTGGGCTGACCTCAACCCTGAATAAAAAAAAATATTCATGAGGCCTAGAGGGCTTTCTGCCCCCCGTGGGGCAGATAAGGGACTATTGCCCCAATATGCCTCCGGGGAGGGGCAGAAAGACTGTGGTAATTGTTTTTGGGGTGGGAGCATTATCATGCCCATTCTGGGCAGCCCCCACTCCTACATTATAAATAAAAAAAATCCGTTGTGCCTAGTGGGCTTTCTGCCTTCCCCGGTCCCCGGGGGCAGATCAGGGGCTATTGCCCTCATCTGCCCCTGGGGGGAGCAGAAAGACTGTTGCATTTTTGGGGGGGGCTGGGGGCATTGGCCTGGCCATCCTGGGCAGCCCCCACCCCTACATCAATAAAAAAAAATCCCTGGTTTCTAATTGGCTTTCTGCCCCACGGGGGGGCAGATTGGGGGCTACTGCTCCCATCTGCCCCGACTGGAATTTCACTGGGGGTGGGGGCATTGTCATGCCCATTTTGGGCAGCACCCACCCCAACATCGATAAAACAAATCCTGGTTTCTAGAGGGCTTTCTGCCCCCCCGGGGGCGGATTGGGGGCTACTGCCCCCGTCTACCCCCTGGGGGGCAGAAGACTGACATTTCTCTGGGGGGGGGTGGGGGCATTGCCATGCCCTTTTTGGGCAGCCCCCACCCCAATATCAATAAAAAAAAATCCCTGGTTTCTAGTGGGCTTTCTGCCCCACCGGGGGGCAGATTGGGGGCTACTGCCACCATCTGCCCCCTTGGGGGGACAGAAAGACTGACATTTCTCTGGGGGTTGGGGGCATTGCCATGCCCTTTTTGGGAAGCCCCCACCCCAACGTCCCCAAAAAAATCCCTGGTTTCTAGTGGGATTTCTGCCCCCCAGGGGGGCAGATTGGGGGCTAAAGCCCCCATCTGCCCCCTGGGGGGGCAGAAAGACTGATATTTCCCTGGGGGGTGCATCGTCATGCCCTTTTTGGGCAGCCCCCACCCCAACGTCAATAAAAAAAATAATCCCTGGTTTCTAGTGGGCTTTCCGTCCCCCCCGGGGGCAGGTGGGGGCTACTGCCCCCATCTGCCCCCCAGGGGGGCAGAAAGACTGTTGTGCCCAAACAAATATGGGGGGAGCAAAGGCCCTTGCCAAGGGGCCACTCCCCCCTCCCTGGTGCTAGTGGGTGGATATCTGATTGGGGATCGCCCTCCTGGGGTGATCCCCAAGCAGGAATCCACTAGGGAAGGGTACCATTGGAAAGGGGAGATTCTCCCCTTTCCAACGATACCTCTCCCATCTTTTTTGGTGCTCGGGGGGCTGAGATAGCCCCACAAGCACCGAAACTGAGAAACTGAAACCAAGTTTCAGTTTTGTTTTCATTGCAATGACGATCGCGCGCCATGCTCGCGATCGTCATTGCAACTAAATCAAACAAGCATTGGCCATGCCAATCGGTCTCGCCATATTTATGTATTTTGTGAATTTTTTGTTTTATTAAAATGTTATAGTAATAATACAGTATGGTAGAAATAGTAATTGTTAATAAATGACTGACAGTGCTTTAGTATTTTGAAGACTTTTTATTTTAACTGCAAGCGTTACTGTGTTTTCTTTGGTAAAGTATTTAAACATTAATGTAACATACATTTTTTTTTTACAGATAAAAAATGCTAAATAGCTACGGTTAAAAAATATGTAAACATACTCGATAAAACAAATGCTCTTTTAAATATTTGGATACAGTATTTAGGGCGGAAAACTTGTATTGTAGCAAGGAGCATAGCCTAGCACACGCAGGCCTTAATTTGTAAACACTAAATGTCGCACCTCATAAATTTAAAAATAAAAATTAACACATTACAAGCGCGAAAGAAGCAGAGTTTTAAATCCTACTCTGCAAAAACGACTTTCCAAACTATTTGCACTAAAACTAAACATTGCTTTGTACAATGATCCCCAGAACAAACTGCCATATTTGAGAGCATTAAACTTCTCCACATACTATCCCTGTTTAGCTTCCCTGGAACAATTATTCAACTAAGAGCTAAATGAACGTACGCACATATTGCAATATAGAGCCTAGCCTTTGCCATCCATGCCTTAATTAGTACAACGTTTAACGGCGGTGTTCACGTGAAAATTAAACCAAAAAAAATCACATTACTATCGGAAAACCAAACACATTAAATCCTGTATTATAAAAGTACTTTTTTCTATACCTCTCCTTAAAAAGCGAGCTATTTGTGAACAGTACACTTCCCTATGTACAAATGTACTATCCCTGTTTAGCTGCTGTGCAACCATCTTGCAATTAAAAGCTACATTGAAAATGAACGCTATTGCAGACTAGAGCATAGGCTTCCACACCCAGCACTGCACATAAATTTATGATTAATTTGGAACCCAAGAACGCCAAAGACGGTTGATTTGGAAATTTTCTTCTTCACGTACTATCACTGTGTTATTACTGAGTAATAATATGCAGTTGAAAGCTACATTTATATAACCAATTATAGCAACATGAAGCCAAGCCCTTCACTGCCAGCCCTTAATTTGTAAAACATTCATTGCCGGGGCTCACATAACAAGCTCTGGGTGTGAGCATCCTCCTTTCTACTATCGGACATGTGACTGCTACACATTGCTTAATGAACAACCCTTATCAGTATCATGTCATCTGCGGCTCTGCATCCAATGGTCCCAAAGTTGTGTGCACTTCCACCTCCCCACCCACCCTCTCTGCCACATTACAATTCTGG
Source organism: Calotriton arnoldi (assembly GCA_963921515.1). Taxonomy (NCBI): domain Eukaryota; kingdom Metazoa; phylum Chordata; class Amphibia; order Caudata; family Salamandridae; genus Calotriton; species Calotriton arnoldi. The sequence continues at coordinate 209,294 of CAWUFW010017320.1, read as the reverse complement.
GGTTTGTTTCAATGTCAAAATGAGATTCTCCACTTATATCGTCTCAACCCAATCACCAGCTATGACTGCTACTACTACCTGCTGATCGTCCCCACTTCACCTACCAGCCTGCGCTGGTGCTGTGTACCTCACATACAATGAATGAGAGATTCTGAGGCTGCACCTGGGTGTCTGAGGCTCTAAGAAGACGTGTCCTTCACAGTAAAGGCCTATGGGTGGTGCATATATATGAAGCTGTGATGATGGAACAGACGGAGCATGAAGTGGCACCTGTGAATGTCATGGAATGCATCTGCATGTGATGGCTGCAGGGCTTCAATTGTAATAAGTAAATAAATAAAATAAATGCAGGGCCCAAACGATTTTTTTTTAGAGGACTCTGTCAGTGCTGCCGAATGTAGGACTGCTGCATGCCAAATACTTAGGCCTCTTTCTCCCACCACCGTACACTTCTTATTTCTGAATATCACTACAGGTTCATTTTCATCCGTACTTTATCCCTTTGTCACTATTTTTTTATTTTCTCTTTTCTTTCTCCCCTCTCTGCCTTTCTCTCTCTTGCTCTGGGTCAAAGTCTGATGATGAGTCCTGTTCTCGGAAGGCGAGTGTCTGTGCACAGCAGCTGCACCCACCAAACACTGGATATGTGCCATCTGGGTATGTGGTGACGGTTTCTGGGAACACTACTACGTCCCAGGCTCTGTGATGGATGGCACGGTTGGCACCTGGGCTTGCACCTGCAGATGTGATGCCTTGACCTGAACAGATAATAGCGCCAGCTGTGCCCTGTAAGTCTCATAAAGTACAAAATGGTGCATGAGGTTGCACCTGGCGTTTGACGGCAGTACCTTGGCATGCGAGGTTGAACCTTGGGCACGTGAGACTGTACCAGGCATAAGACAGCACACTGGGTTGTCACTGGCATTCAATGGCAGCAGCTGAGTATTTGATGATGTACAAGGCGCTGAAGTATATGGGGGAGCTGTGCATGGGCTCACGAGGCTGCACGTGCCAGAAGATGGCACGGGAGACATTCTCTTGACAATAATGGGTATTTAGCTCTGAGCCTGGCATTTGATACAATTGTCTGTACTTGTGAAACTATAACTGAACATTTTAGGTAGCACCTGACTTATGCAGCTCTAACAAGGCATCAATGCCAACACCTGGAAATGCGAGGTTGTAGCAAGGCATACCGTGCAACACTTGGCATTAGACAGCATTTCCTCAGTCTCTGAGTCTGTATCTGTCACACACTGGCTCTACCTGGGCAAACAACGCAGTGCCTGGGTATCTAATTCTGAAACTGGTATGTGAGGCTTTGAGCCTGCACCTGGTAACGTCAGACACATGTGATGGCTTTAGCTGGGCTTGTCATCGTTGTAGGCCAGCATGTGATAGCTGTATGTTGTACCTGATCTATGACAGCAGTGAATTAGTTAATGTAGTATATTCTTTAGTAAATCTGCTGCGTTTCATTCATTTCAGAAATGTTGTACATTGTTTTATTTACTTCAACGGTCTCCCGTTCCGTGATGTCATCAGGTCAAATCGTGTATTTAATATGATTTCATAAAACATAAAACTACTGAAAGCATCTCCAAGTGAATCACAATAAACAAACGAAACACTGCTGTAGAGGCAAACCCACAGGTTGACAATGTTTTATTTCTGAAAGGGATCCAGGCAAAGGGTTATATCGGGAATTAAAGGTGCACCCTTTTATTCTGCCATCTGGACAAAAAGGTTACAATCAGAGAATAAAGGACTGCAAACTGTGTGCATTAAACATGATTTAAATTATTTTCTTAGACCATTGAAGCAGGACTAAAACTTAAGCTCTGAACACTAACACCCTTTGAACTACGCGGGCTGTTGAAATGCGGAGACTTTTCTGTTGAAAAGCGCGGTAGACATACAGCAGTCAAGAACAACGATTGTACCTTCAAATCATTGCCTGTGCCTTGCTATTTTGTCTATAAGGAAAGCGCTAAAAGTGACAAACTGGTGTAAGACTGTAAGTGCCAAAGGGAAGAATTCCTAACATGCGAAGAAGGAACAGCACCGAGCTGCGGGATCGGGATCTCCCTCCACGTCAGACAGAGCCGGGCAGAAGGGAAGGCACACGAGCGCGCGCGGTCTATGAATGAAACAAGCATGCCCCAGCCCCTCCGTTCCCTGAATGCTATGTTCCAGATGCTGTGCCTCACTTCCCAGATTGCCCAACCCCCAACACGCACCAGACAAAGACCCCCAGTAGCTTGCAGCCTTTGTTGTGCGCAGACACTGCAAAGAAACAGGAGATGCCCAATATTAAAGATAAGTTTAAGCAAACCGCTGCACCCTACAGATGCCCTCTCTCGGTCCCCGGTACCTTTGATGCCAGCCATGGTGCCGTTACAGAGGGTCTGCGCTGCACCCGCAGGAACAAAGGACCCACTAGCAGCTGAGCTGGTGTTGTGTGCGGCCGGCTCGGGCTCCCGTCACTTCCTCCTGCGCAGTACAGCGACGGCGGCCCCTGTGCAGCCAGGCCCCTACCTTCCAGTCACGGGCCTTCTGGCCGCTCCACTTTCGTTTTCTGCTTCTGTGTTTTTTTCTTCAAGAAGTTGTCGGCGGGCGGGGGAGCGGGAAAATAGTGCTTGTAGGGTACAGTGTAAAACTCTGTACCTCCCCACAGGTGTAGCTGTCACTATGTGACCCCTGGCGCTGCTGAAGAGGCTGCAGCTGTGGGTGTTCAGGCGCATTCATGCGCAGGAGCGTCTGTTTAGCGGCATCTGGACGACGCATGCGTAGCACAGCCGTCTGGACAGGTCAGGCAAAATAAAGTGCGCGACTCAGCCAGCCAATCCCAGGAGAAAACAAGCATTTCATAATGCAATAGGACTCGATACGCGAGCCCTATTGCATTATTAACAAAAGTGCATGCGTCCAAGAAGGCATGATCGGGAGTAAGGGGGCGGGGGTGGTGGGCAGAGAAGTTACAGACTGCGGGAGGGAAGGGGGGGACAGAGGAACAAAAGAGTTTGTAAAGTAAAGGGGCTGATAGCCATGGAAGGATTAAAATGACGACATGGCCGTCAGGAGGAGGGACAAACAAGCCAAAAACAAATCAGAATGCAGCATTTCTTATTTAAGCCAATAAAAAACATGGACGGAAAGTGGGCGGAGCTTCCCCCACTATACTGTATACTGCATGTCTCGCAAAGCGAACAGCGCGTTGTGCTGCAGCGCTATGCGAGACCTAAAAAATAGGCCTGGGGAGGTTGGAGAAGCTCTTCCCCACCTCCCCAGGCAAAAACAAAATGGGAAATCCCTCTGCTGTCTGCAGCAGAGGGATTTTCTGAGCATGTGCTCATGACGGAATGGTTCCGTCATGAGCACACTTGAACTTGTGCTCATGACGGAACCATTCCGTCATGAGCATGGAAGGGGTAAAAACAGATAAATAAAAGTTATTGCAATTTACAATGATAATAGCTTAAACTCTAGCAAATGTGAGACTTATTGCTTTGCAAATGCGTTCGGCGCCCGTGCTATAATTTTTTTTAAAAAGCATTAGGAGAGAGCATGTCCTGCCTGCAACAGCAGGCTATTTGAGAAAATAGTGCTCAGAGGCTGTAATTAAAGCCTACCGAGTAACAACACACGTAACAGGGGGTGTTGCCATGGGAGGTTACAAAATGAGACAAGGCGGTACTTAGGAGGGATTCTAATCCTATTGACCAATGAACAGCCACAGTTTACAGTGGACAATGACACAAGCCAATGAAAAATACGGGCGGAGAATGGGCGGAGCCTCAAGTCCCTACCTGAATACAGCATCCCTTGCAGAGCAGCACATGCACTGCCCAGGCTCGACCTAAAAAGTAGGTGCCTAAAAGGGACCAGAGGAAGGAAGTAAATTGACAATGCTCCAGGGGTGGGACAGACACAAGATAGGCAAGCAAACCTTTGAATTAGAATCAAGTATATGAGAGTCAGAGGAAAGACAACCAATGTTAAGCAATGGGTGGGCTCCAAGCCCCTGTATGTTGTTGGGAAGTCCGCAATATGTCTCACAGCCGACATGGCAAGCACTGTCTAGTAGGCTCAACCTAAAAATGGGCCCTGTTTCCCAGTTAGCTATTGAAAGACAGAAATAATTAATGTGCAAGGGAGCTACACACACATGGCCCCGGTGCAGGACAGCCTGCTCCACTAATGGCAGCTACAACCCTGAGACATGGCACTGGAAATCGGGATGCAGGAGTTGCTGCAGCACCACCATGAATCTTGAAGGAGGTTAGATGGAGAATGACTAATGAAGGGGCCTTCACATGTTTTTCTTCTGGCAGCATTTGTTGTGTTTTCAAATACAGACTGTCACATATCCCCTGTACCTTTAGTGAAGTGATGTTATTGTCCAGAACCCTCACTCTAAAAATTATTCCAGCACCACTGCCCCTGAGAGCAGTGCTTAATTTGAGCTGGTGGTTGACAGTGGGGGCTACCAGCGCGTATTTTCCTCATGAGACTTTCACCCAGAGGAAGAGAGAGAGAAAAACACAAAATGCGGAGTGGAAGAGGAAGTGAAAGACAAAAAACAGTGACAACGCTGGAGCGAAGAGATGAGAAAGAACCAGCAAGAGCGAGATGATGAGGCAGGTGATGTTTGTTGGTGAATATAAGAGGCATGAGGCAGAATCAAGACTACGTTGCCTTGGTATTTAGCACCCCGAACATTCATAGTGCCGGCTGTGGGACTTTGGGCCCCGGGACTTATTGTTTTACAAATTAAGCACTGCCTGAGAGAGACCTGAAGGGCGTGAAGGGACGTTCCATTGCTCTGCATGCATTAAGACTGCACCTTACACTGCCTCCCATAATCTAATTTGTGGACATTAAACCAGTCTGAAGGCGTCATGCTATAGCTGCCCACGCAAAGAATGTAGGGGCATATTAACAACCAGGCGATAGTCAATTATCGCCGCTTTAGCGTCCGTTTTCGGACGGAAAGCGGCGATAATTCTATCGCCTAATCAGCAAGGTCACGCTATCGTGTGAATCCCTGCACTATCGCCCTTTCCCCCAACGCCCATCCTTGCATCTCTAATGAGATGCAAAGTGGGCGTTACTGGGCGTACCCCAGATGGGCTACGTTGTAAATATCGCCGATGTGCACATCGCGATATTTACAAGGCAGCCCACAGGATTATAGCAGACGTTAGATTTTGGCGAAACGGCCGTTTCGCCAAAATCTAACGTCTGCTATAATCCCGACTTAGCCATCCCTAACATAGGGGTGGATTCTGCTGATACGACCACAGGGTCGTATCAGCAGGTTATCACCGTTTTGCAGGGGACATCGCTGGAAAACCAGCGATGTTCCCTGCAAAACGGCGATAACCTCGCTATCTCTGGAATTTTTATCGCCCTGGAGAAGCGTGTTGTTAATAACGCGCTACCAGGGCGATAATTTCCAGAGATAGCCAGCGATAAGAAATCTATCGCTAAGCACGGCTGGCCGTTGATAATATGCCCCGTGGTTCTTTGGTAACCTACCCTCGTCATTGTGGGCAGTGAATTAATTCCTCCTAAGGAATGGAACTGTGAACAGCAATCAGCCGTGGACAAAGCGTGACATTCACTCCCTTTCCCTGTCCCTCCACCTTCTGCTGCTGTGAAGGGCACTACATTAAGAAGATTACAGTGATGTGGGTTCATGCACCCACTGGGCCGTGCATGCCTCAGAGCCGTCCCAGGCTCCCCATTCTAGACCTCTTGCACCGCCGAAAGACATCAGGCTAGCTACACGGTTTGTGAGAGTTTAAATGTCACCTCTTATGATGCTTAAAGCTCTTTCTCGCGCACCCACAGGCCAGCCCCCCAACCCACCCTCACATTCCCCTGCCACATCCGCTCTCTAGTCTGATCTCAACCTTTTCGCCCTGTCCTATCGACCTACCATCCCCCCACCTCCGCCACAGTGTTCTAATTATCTGTTCAGTGTGACAGCAGCTACCGCCTCTGCAGCGAGTTTGATAATCAGCCACTTGTCCCCTATCTGTCTGTCTTTGAAAGGGTTTGTGGACCCCTCCAGGCACACATGATCAGCCCACAGATCGCATGATGAGGGTCCTCGGGGATCTCGCCATTGGGGGCCTCTGAGGATGATGTGCTCTGGCAATATACCCGTGGCAAGCGGCCTCACAGTTTGTCCCACAGGCAACAAAGTCAGTGCCCTACAACTCTCCCTTAACTGGTGCCCAACATAGAGTTCTGTTCTGCCCTTTGCATCTGCCACGCATCTGTACACAGCCCAAAACCTCATCAGTTCAAGTCAAAGGGCCGCCACAGGAAGAGCACCCGGGCATCTGAAGGTGAGCTGTGAAATACTCAGCCAAGCTGGCGTGGGCAAGAGACCAACAGACCTGCCTGGCACAGACTTTGATTAGGATGTCAAAGGACAGCAGCTGCTACTCTGGCTTGCCAATGATGCTCCTGGCACAGCCCTTCCTACACTTAGTCTAGTTTCTACTATTTGCTCTTTCCCTGGACTCTCAGCACCAAACAAAAAACATCATTGCACCGTAAATCTACGACGCACTGCATGAAACCCCAACGATCCACCAGCCTTTGAAAAACACTTGTATTAAAATGCTCAAACTGATGTACCGCATTTTTAATACAGAATGATAACTTCGATTTTATGCATGAAACATGATGCTTTAAAGAACAATCACCTCAGAACTAGCACTGTAAAATACATAGGACAAGGGTGAGTGTATACAGTGTACTGCTGCCCTCGTGTGTCTATTCAGGAAAACAACAGCTACAGAGAGTTAAAATGAAATGAAATGCAGAAGGAAACAAGATAAAGGCATGCACACACGTGCGCGCCCCTGCTCGTGCCCGAGCCAATACTCCATCACTCCACAAAGTAATACAACAGATCGTCTACAGCCACCGCTGTTTAGGCTCGACCTAAAAAGGAAAAATAAAGATATTTCTCCTTGTTACGCCTGGAACTGGAAGTCAAATAATTTTGGCAGATTCCCAAGTTTACAACTCTTTGTAAATCTGGGAATGTGACAAAGTCCATGGGTGGATGCATGGGAATGCCCATAATCCACCCATGAAACTCCTCCCTGCTGCAAGGTAACACAAGGCGGTGAAATGTGCTGCCTTGCATTACTTTGGATTTACTAAACTTCGCAAAGCCATGCGAGATGGCTTTATGTGGCTACTAAATCCCACTTAAGGGCTTGTGTTGTCTTGCGTCACCGTGTGTGATGCAAGGGCAACACAAGCCCTCTGTAAATCTGCCCCTTAATCTCCAGGTTATGGGTATATTTCCTGCACAATATGCAAGGGTTTATAGGTAAGCTTAATATGTAAATCAGGAACAAGCCAAATGTGTTTAAAGGGGGTGTATATACATTTTAACACTGTTTTTCAGGTTAAAGTGCACAGAGTTAAAAAAGCAGCAAAAATGGGCTCTGTGGTGACCACGCAGAAAAGGCAGATTTGCCATGTACAGGAGATCGGGAAATGTCATAATAGACCTTTTTGCATTCTTGTACAATGGTCTCCTTTTTTTCAGGAATTTCATCGCACCAGGCTCGGACCGAAGATGCACTGTCAATACTTTCTGACTTAACCTGCCTTTTCCCTTGGCTGCTGGCTCTGTCCGCAGGCATTGTGACTTCAGAGCTCAACTGTAATAAGTTATTACCTCCTTTCTTTATGATAGGTGACTGGATGCAAAACAAGTTCCATAAAAAAGAAATCAGAGACAGGTTTTTATACAGGGATTGCAGAATCCCATGTATTATTAGAGGATTAATTTCCACACAATAAAAGCTTATGAGCACATTATTGATAAGTGTACTGGTTGTTATTTCATAAAGAGATGTCAAATTGCCTGATAAGTCCTCATATGTAAAGCATGGTCTGAGGAAGTCAGTTGAAAGGGTAATGTTTCAATTACCTACCGCTAATATTCACTACATCAAATCTAGACTGCTGTGTTCCAGTCCTAAGTCTCTGCCCCCAGAGGCTGGGGTTCCCTTCTGATTCATATTAAAGGCTGTGAAAATGCAAGAATTAAAGTTTAAGCTGAATCTGGGATATAGCTTTTAACAAACTTTACGAAGCAGCTTGCTGAAACTGTCTTCGAATGAGGACAGGGTTGTAGAAGTCTTACAATATGAAGCTTGCAAAAATCATTCCTCCCTCTAAGATCCAGGTCATCATGGGTCTAGGGAGAAATCACACACAAACGGACATTACCAGACCTCCAGCTCACCTTAACAATATCCCCCTGACATCTGCCCCTCAAATTCCTAAAAAAATCAGTCAAACGAAATGCATGCTCATAAACTGCAGGTCTGCCACGAAGCATGCGTCAGAACTAGTAGAAGCCATCCAAAACCGCAGCCTTAATATTGCATTTAACACAGAAACATTGCTAAATGAATCCTCAAAGCCAATCATGGACAAACTAGTCCCACCAGGTTTTTCAGTCAACAACAGAGACAGGAAGGATCACAACGGTGTAGACATTGCCATTATTCACAAGAACAACATTAACATAGGGGTAACAGACACCTTCAATTACAACTCATTTGAATATCTCAGTACCACAATAAGGATGAAAGACTAATATGATCTGTCACCTACTCTACCACTGACCGGGTAACACACTCTCCTTTGGTGAACACCTTGCAGATCTGATAACGCACTGCTCCAGCATCATCCTAGGTGACCTCAACCTTCACTGGAACAATGAAAGCAATACTCTAATCCAATCTTTGAATGACCTCTTACTCAGTAAGGACCTCCCCCAGCACTGTCAAGGTCAAAACCACCACAAAGGCTCAACGCTAGATGCTATTATAGCTCAGGAAGAAACATTAACTATTGATAACATCCTCCAAGTCGACTGGTCGGACCATCACCTCATTCTCCTTCACATCAGCAAAGTCATAAGCCACCCTTAAAAAACCCTCAGCCCTCTAAAGAACGGTATGACAACTTTGCCAACTTCTTCAATGATAAAATCATGAAGATTGAACTCTCCCTTGAAGATCACAGCCAGTCAACCAATGGGACCCTTCCTCATAACAACCACCCCTCTCTCTCCATGGCCTCCTTATCAATGTTTTCTCCACAGGATCAAAATGGAGATGATCGAACCCAAGAGCCCCTTCAAAAACTCCTAGAAGCTGGAAGGTTTTTTGGGCAAAAAAACTCAATAATGCCTTAACCCCCATCTGGACTTAAATTATAACCAGCTCCCTGATGACTGGTGTGATACCAGACTGTCTCAAGTTCAGTCGTCATGCCACTTCTTAAAAAAATGGGAGCAGAACCAAACGATCCCCTTAGGTTCAGACCTGTCACCAATCTCCCCTACTAGCCAAAACTCCAGAGAGATATGTTCTCTCACAACTCAACCAGCACAAAGAAAACAACAATCTCCTGAACCCACATCAATCAGGATTCAAAAAATGATGCAACACAGAAACAGCTATTCTGAACATAGTAGACAACATACACAAAACCCTGGAGACAGACCAATGCTGCCTACTCTTTCTCCTAGATTATTGGCAGCCTTCGACAAAGTTGACCACAATCTTCTCCTGCATTCCTTCCAAAAAGGGATTGGTGCAGATGGGGTGGAACTACTCTGGTTCACTTCTTTTTTACATAACAGCGCTCAACAAATAAAAATAAGCAACATAACTTATGTCACAACTACAATCACATGGGGTAGCCCCCAACGCTCTTGCCCACTCTGTTTATTAATTACATGGAGCTCCTCACCGTCATTCTCAACCAAGCAAACATAACCTTCCACCTATACGCGTTAGAGGACATACGCTGGCTAAATACCACCCTCAGTGAATTACAGCAATGACTATCCCTAAACCAGCTAAAACTCAACCTCAACAAAGACAGAGCAGTCCACCCAGATGCAAGAATGGATAAAATCCATAGACGCTCTTAACCACAATATAACCCTAGCCAATTCTGTCAAATCACTAGGGATCACTCTGGACACCAAACTGATCATGAAAGATCATATCAATGACAATGCTAAGATCGCCTTCTACAACCTGAAACTTCTGAACAAAATTAAACCCTACCTACTGATGAATTACCTTAAATCGGTCACACAAGCGTCCAGATTAGACTACAGGAATGCCACACTCACTGGCACAGTGAAAGCACATCTTGCACCCCTTAAATCAGTGCTGCAACCAGAATGGTCACTGGAATAACAAAATATAACCACATCTCCCCTGCCCTGAAAGATCTGAACTGGCTCCCATTTGAAGATCGCTATAGATTCAGAACTGCTTGTCTAGCTTACAAAGCCCTCCACACTGGGAAACCAGCCTTCCTTCCCTCAAAACAAAAAAAGGCAGGCCAGACAAGAAAACTAAGAATCTCAAACACCCGAGTACTCATTCTGCCATGCTTCTTTTTGAGCAGTGCCCCTAAAATATGGATCTCCATTCCTGTAAATATTAGGACAAAGCCATCCTTCTTAAGCTTCACGAGAGAGCTAAAGGACCTCCTCCTCAACCAACATCTCAACCAGCAGGACATCCACCGCCCACAAGTCCAATTCCCCTCTACTGTTTCCCTCCCCCAATTCTTTATCTACTACTAATTTGTGTTCACACTTTGACTTGCTTTGATTAATTTCAGCTGCACTGGTTATATGTGATATCTGCTACACTTTTGTGTGCATACTGTGACTTAACTCATTTCAGCTGGATTGATATGTGTTCAATGTTACAAACGTACTGTTTTAAAGAGCTCTGATACCGTCGGGTCTTGCCAGCACTATCTAAAACTCCTAAATAAATAAATACATAAACAAATAAATACATGAAGTAGCGAATATTACTGGTAAGTCACTGAAACATTCCTTTTGTGTCTCTAAATGGAAAAAATGACATTCTGAAACAACTATAAGTAAATTAATCAACGATCTAAAGCATTTACTATATCACTGATTTTATGTGTTTACCATGGATAATTCAACTGATTATTTTTTACATGCAAATGATAGTGCACCTGTTAGACCTGGCATCTTTTGGCTTGTTTCCCCTGTCTTTTTGCTTTCCGACCTCCTGTTTTTGATGGTATGCTGGACTTCGTTTTTTTGGCTGGTTTAGTATCTCTGCACACTTTTTCACTGCTATTCTGTGATAAAGTGCAAGTGCTTCTACTATAAATTGTGTTATGATTGGTTTTCCACGATTGGCCTGTTTCATTTACTAGTAAGTCCCTAGTACAGTGCACTTTGTGTGCCCAGGGACTGTAAATCAAATGCTACTAGTCAGCCTGCAGCACTGATTGTGCCACCCACAGAAGTAGCCTCTCAAATGCATCTCAGACCTGCCACTGCAGTGCCTGCGTGCAGTTTTTAACTGCCATGTCGAGTTGTCGACCTGGCAAGTGCACCCACTTGGCAGGCCCTAATCTTTCCTTTTCTTACATGTCAGTTACCCTTAAGGTAGCCCCAAAGGCATGGTACAGTGCATGTGAAAGGTAGGACATGTGCTGGTGTTATACATGTCCTGATAGTGAAATACTAAGCACTTTGTTTTTCTTGCCCACAGGTGATCATTGGAGCTGCCTTGTAAGATTTGACAAGTGTAACTTTAAATTGGGAAAAGATAAAGAAATGGAATTTAGGTTACTGAACTCAGAATTTAATAACACACATTTTTAGTAAAGGTGGTTTATGCATTGTGTATTTGAAAATGCCCCTTTTAGAAAGTGGGCGTTTTCTTGCTTAGCCATCCTCTGTGCCTCTGCCTGCTTGTGGATTCCCTGTCTGGTTTTAGACTGACAACGGCTGTTTGTGCTTTCACTCCAGACACTCACACAAAAGGAGCTGAGGTGTGACCTGCACATGCTGATGGACCATCCTGGGATAGAGTGGTTGGAGGAGTTGTCACTATCACCTGAACAGGCTGTGGCTGCCCTGCACAATGCTGTCTCCACCCCCTGAGTGTGGCTGGACCACGCAGGACGGAAATGGTTTTGTTATGCAAGAGGAACTTTCTGAAAAAGACTTCAAAGGTAAAAAGTGGTCTAAGTAGCAGACCTAAAACTCCAGAACTTTATAACTGTTTTGGATTAAGTACCCTGCCAAGAAGAAAAGATAGAAGAGATGCCAGGAGGAGTACTGCTGCTTTGCTGTTTGTTGCTTTGCTGGGTTGGCCTGCAGTTGCTGCTTCTGTCTTGGGCAGTGAAAGGACTGAACTGAATTTTCTTCAACTTATTTCCTGAGTTTCCTTCCCCAATAACTTGAAGTAGAGCTTGACCCCTGTTCAAGAAGTCTCAGGAACATCAAAGACTTCAGGTACATCTGTTAACAGCACTGGGAACTGTGAGTTTTGTGCTGCAACAGAAGAAAACCCACTACAATGCCATCAACAACGGCGCTGCCAGCCCGTAACCTGAAGGCACCACAGAGAGCACCTCCCCACTTCGCACCGCAACCCTGGTCTCACCGATGCCATGACCCAACTCTGCCATGAAGCCGCTGCTTGCACCGTGATCTGGGGGCACCGCACTTTTCACTGCCTTGCTTCACAGTGCCACCCTCATCTCCCTGATAATGCCAATCAACACTGACATCAACTCTGCTGCCTGCACCATGGCCTGGGGCACCGCTCGTAAGTTACTCGACGCACCAACCCATCCCACACCCCCGCCTTGGCCCACCATCGACTCCAGATCACCAACCGATGCCACTACTTGCACTGCAAACTGTGGGCCCCGCACACCGTATTCCCCACCTTGCACCTCAGCCTTGGGTCTGCTGACGACAGCACTTCAGCAACAATGAGGCTGTCTGCTCCGTGACCTGCAAGCACCACCCCACTTCACACCGCAGCCCTGGTATCACTGGCGCTGCTGGACACCGTCACCAAGCCACTGCCTGCACCGTGACCTGAGGGCACCACACACTGCACCGCTCAACTTTGCCACAAGCCCCGACACTGCAGGCGCTTCTGACTTCAACCTCATGGAGTTCGATCTGCATTACGTGTGGCTTCAAGGGCCCGATGACTCCTTAACTGACCTCTGGAATCGACGCCTGCTGGCACTGATGACGCTGCCTCTTCTTAGCTCATCTCAAGGTCCATGACGCTCTGCATTTCCAAGGTACTGTTTGCCGGTCTTCCCGACACTGTATCCGGCCCGCAACCAACGGCTTGAAATGTTGGATTTGTTTGTTCACAACGCCGTGATAGCCCCGGATGGAGCTATTGACTTCAAGGGACTGTATTTTAAGTCAATTCTTGAAATATTCATATCTTTATACTGTATGTTGGATGTTTTATAGTTTTGGTCTTGATTTACAAAGATAAATATTGGGTATTTTCTAAAACTCATGTGATGTCCTTTTGCAGTGTTTTCACTGTATTACTCTGCGTTATCTGCAAATGCTTCACACATTTCCTCTGTGATAAGCCTTACTGCTCGTGCCAAGCTACCAAGGGGGTGAGCAGGGCTTTTTTTTATAAGTGTAATCCCCCTTACCCTGACTAGAAGGAAGGGTCTCTACTTGGAGAGGACACAAACCTGCCAACCAGAGACCCCCATTTCTAAAAGTACCTTTTCATTAAACTTCCTACTGCACACTTTATTGAAATGTGTTCCATTTATTTTCAGGTTGTCTGTGAATCCAGCCCAGCTGCTTTATTGAACACATGGGAGCTGAAAATTTTAGCTCAATGAACTTTTTCTTGATAGTGGGATTTTCATATTTTCCTCAGGTTAAAGTTCCACTTTTTGTTGCGTTTTTACTAATTTAACTGGTCACTCAGGCAGGAAACCTTCTTATTGTGGTAACAGTTTATGCTAACTCACATCTTTACACTCCCATGTAAATTTTCCTCACAAATTTGTCCTTTATCAATATCTGTTACATTTCAGTCCCTTTTCCTTAGATGTTGTCTCTCTTCTTTCAAGAGACAGTGCATATTTCTATGACTAAGCGCCTAACGCAGGTCTAATTTTTGGTAGCTGCAGAGTTTGAAATGCTTGCAGTTATGGCTTATGATCGATATGTAGCCATCTGCAACCCCTTGCGATACATGACCATTATGAGTAAGGGTTTGTGTATGCAGTTAACAGCAGGAATCTGGGTTGTTGGTTTTGTGGTCCCTCTAGGTCACACTCTTCTTATTTCCAAGCTCTCTTTCTGTGAAAACCACACACTCACCCACGTCTTTTGTGATATAAAAGCTCTGCTGAAGATTTCTTGCTCCAGTACTCACAGTATTGAGTCTTTTATCTTTGTAGTCGGTACTCTATTCACAATGACAAGATTTATTTTAATCATCACATCATATGTCAAAATCACTTTTTCACTGTTGTTATTTTATTCTATGGATCCCTCTGTTCCACATATTTGTAACCAACTTCAACCTTTTCAATGAAAGAGAACACAATTGTGTCTTTGGCCTACTTCACTCTTACTCTACTGTGCAACCCCATCTTATACAGTCTGAACAATACAGAGTTTAAAAGTATCCTGAAGAAGAAAAAGAATACAGCAGTTGTAAAATAAGTCTTGTAATGTTAATGATGGTGAAACAACTTTACTGTCAGTTGGAAAGACATGCTATAAACGTTTGAGGTAACAAAGTGATACAGTTATTCGATTAATCTCCACCTATGTGTAGTATTTCCATCATTAGAATTTGCTTCTGATACCTGGTTTTTACTGCAGAACAAATGTGCTTACACTTTTTATGTAAACAGTGATTTTCAGATTTTCAGTTTTTAAAAGGAACATGTTTACCAAATGTCAGAGGCGTAGCTAGAGCTTGTGGCACCCGGGGCTATCTCTCAGATTGCCGCCCCTGGGGAGGGGGGTGAGGGGGTGGAGGGGTGCTGGGGAAAAAGGACCGAGAGACACGTAGTATCGCCGCTAATAGTTACCTCGATCATGCAAGTTACATGCACATACATGACACGGTCCAAGGCTACACAGTTAAATACACCGGTGACCGGCAGTACAAAGGAGAACACACAGACTGCCACCCTGCAGGATTTCAGGAAGGGCCTAAAAACATGGTTATTC
The DNA here is from genome assembly GCA_963921515.1 of Calotriton arnoldi. Taxonomy (NCBI): domain Eukaryota; kingdom Metazoa; phylum Chordata; class Amphibia; order Caudata; family Salamandridae; genus Calotriton; species Calotriton arnoldi. The sequence continues at coordinate 194,191 of CAWUFW010017320.1, read as the reverse complement.
GATTAACGTCCCTCATCAGCAGCACCGCCCCCACCCCCAGCGCCTAGATACCCTCACAGGTGATAAGTAGCGCTATGCAAATCCTGTTTGTTTGATTGATTGACACCCGATTTCCACACATCGTTTGTGCGCTATATTAGTTTTATCTGTAAAACTGTATGTCTTTGCAAGTTAAGTGACCACTTCAATGGAGATTGTGCTGTCTATAAATGACAGTGCGCGAACACACTATGTTTTAATGATATATGTGCAACATTGTGAGTTCAGTGATGAAGCATTGATGGCAGCGACGCCACTCTGAAAATTGTTCGAGCACCACTGGGTGTTCCCAATCCTGTTTCTCTTGGTTATTACCTTCTCTGACTCAACGAAATTCTAGTCCCCCTCCCATATGAATGTGTCACAAGCCCTCTGGACATTATTAAGGCAGGTATTGTCCTGATAATGTGGTAACCAGATATTTTACTCATTTGCATTTTTAAAGAAGGGCGCATGTTGTGTGTGTTTTTAGTGTCTCACCAGAGTGGCCAAAAAAAGAAGCCTGCTGTGGTAGGCCCTTTATAGTTTTCAGAGCTCGATACAGTCTCTGACAATTCTATGTTTATTCGTAAATTGCTGGCCTTTGTGCTAAGGCTGGGTGTTAAGCAGTCTAGATTCCTCCTTGCACAATTGTTGGCATGCGCAGGCCTCTTTTGCGTTTCCTTTTTAAACTGTTTCTTATCCTCCTGTCATTTATAAGACATGATATGTTGGCACGACATTAATGAGCACCATTTAGCCTTATCTCCTTGATATAATCTTTTACTAGAGTTTAGTAAAGTTATTGTGACACATCGGCCCCTGGGGTTGCAGTAAATTTCACGGAACCTGACAGGAGAGCTGCGCGTGATACCTAGTTTGTCTGTCAGATTCGCCAAATTAGTGCCACACTAACACACTCTAGTCTAGCCAGTCGAAAAATCACTGAATAAAGAGACAAGAAAATATTTGCGCCAAATGGAAATTTTGAAGCAAAAGTGTGTATTTCTCACCGCAGGCACTAGGGTCATAAAAACAGGCAGCACAGTCCACAGGCACGCATAGGCTCTGAGTGGCAGCATGTCCCGTGTTATTAGTGGTCGAGGTCGTGTTTTTTTTAAACACGCAAGCGCGTCCCATGACGCATTGCAGTGGCGCAGAGAAAGAGCGCCGTGCGCTGTTAGCCACCGCGCTGCTTTTGCTCACACCCATTCCCAGCATCTCGAGCTGGAATGCGGCTGCTTTTAAAACTGCGATGTAAAAACAAATTTAATCTGGGGTTGCTGAGCAATCTGCCACAATCCTTTCAGGTCTCAGTACCTCTCACAGGCGCAAAGGTGCATCTCCACAAGCTCGTCAGCTCAATTACTTTAACTGTAACTCTAAACCTAGAACACAAACCCTAACCACAAACCTGCGGTAAGACCCAATCGAAACACTTGTGTTCATCCAAACCTTAAAACTAACCAATCATACGTTTATCTCTAAACCTATTGTTAATCCAAGCAATGCTAATAATTCCAGTCCTCGTTCCACCCCTATCCCATTCATCTAACCATCACCCTCATCCTAGTTGTAACCTAATTCTTTCTAACACTAATGTTAACTGTCACTCCAATTCAAACACTAATACCAGCTTTAAGGCAACCCCTATCTCGTGCCCTAACTCGAGAATAGCAGATCTTGTTTCAGTGCAAGATTTGTGCATGCTGTGGTGCCTTATGTTAAAAACAAGATCTGCAAACCTTAGTCCATTCTCTAGATGTCACCAGGTAGGTATGTGAAACTGCCCTACTCACTGGCCTATCGAGCCTGGCTTCCCCAACATTATTATTAATCTCAGCAGCAAGGCTTACTGCAAACATGGAAAGGGCAGGCCACAGCTCATCAGTTAGAGAATGTCTGAGCTCGCTCCCAGTAGAGAAACACTGCACACTCAGGACGGTGTGCATAACCTTCAAAGCCCTTCACCAACCTACCTAGCATCAGCAATTACACGTCACTGGTCAAAACAGAAACCCCAGAAACAAAGAAGCACTGATGCTTGTAGCTCTGAAATTCAACATACAAAAACCGTATGGCCTTATTTAGAGATTGGTGAATGGAATACTCTGCCACACAGTGGCACATATCCTGTGCTCTGTATACAAAGGCTATAGGCTACAATGCACCTGTAATACATTTGTGTCTGAGTATCCCATCGGCTAAACTCCAAAGTAGGCCCTTACTCCATCTCAATAACAGCACCCAGAATATGGATTTTTTATTTATCCAATAAAACTCCATATTCATGCATCATAACACCTAATACTAACACTTACGTTTGTGACATTTAATTGCAGCTCTCTCCAGCACCTGCACCACCACATATGCAGTGTCATTCTTAAATCAAATATTGTAGCGTGAAGAACAAACTGACGACTTAACGTTCACTATAAGACAACACGTCTTTGCTAACATGGATTTATATGACTTGGATGCATTTCTCAAAATATGTATCTACAAAATGCTCTGACGTCATCCTGAACATTTCTTTGTAAATATGTATGTTTATTATTTGGAATCATTTCTCAAATTTTTTGTAAAAAAAAAACTGTAGATTACTTTAACGTCGTCTGCGTGTGGTATGAAATTTCAAATAAAGAAATAAAAACGTAGAAATTACCAGCATTCGCAGGGTTCTATACTTTATGGAATGTTCTCCGACACCACACTGTACAACCGGCGGCCATGTCTACGTTTCTGCAGTTGCAGGGCAATGCCTGCAATGTTCAGCTCATGGTTTGTGCACGTGGAGGGGCGCAGCTGGCACCGGAAGTACAGCTAACAACGGCAGGCCGGACATAAAGGAAGCATAGCTGCCAAGGTTTCAGATTGCTAAGTGTGACATTTTTATAATGTCAGTGTAATTATGAGTGACATTTCAACAACTTTGAGTGACACTTTTTTCGCAAGGAAAATCAAGCAATAAAAACAACGGAAACATAAATTACACCCATTTGAGCAAGAGAAACTGTAAGAAGATTTTAAAACGGCTGCAAAGCACTGGAAATGGAAGGGTACACGCGTAGCTTAGAGGTCACAACCCCTCTGCAGACTGTAATTTATCTCAAAAGACACACTGAGCAATTTGATAAAAATCAATTCGCTGATAACAGCAGGGTGTGCGGCGCCCCCGTTATTTATTAACAACCTGAGGCTGAAGCTACGTTGCATTGCGAGTCTAAGCAATTAACATTGAGACACAATTAAGCATGGGGGTGCATGCAAGCCTCAGGAGAAAAGTTTGATTAAAGTACACATAGCCTAGGGGTCACAACTCGGCTGTAGGCAGTTTTATTTCAAATATATACTTTTTGAGAGAGTGAGCATTAAAAAGCCCGCGCTAGAGTACTTGCACCAGTGCGTGTTATGCAGCAGGCTGTAAAAGTAGTTTAAAAATACATATGGCACTGCACAGAAGTGTTTGCTTTAAAAAATTCCGGCACTCGTACTGACTCCTGAAGATGAATGACTTCTTGTGGCAGCTGTGCATCGGATCCCGCGCGCAGGTGCCGCGACGTGAGAAGCTTAGACAGCTCCTATACTTCTGCACAGGTTCGCCGGCGACTCAGAAGGCCTGCCTCACTCGAGTAAGCCACAGGTAGGCCTGAGGTCATGGGTCGAGTCGCCAGGCGGGATGTCATCATGGTGCTTTGAGCCGCGCTCAGCGGCCTTGCCCAGCACTTAGCAGGCTGTTGACCAACTTAATTTAGCCGCGGCCGGCGTTGCCTGGGCCCGCCTCTCCCGGATGGCGTGCGTCGGTGGTGGGAATCAATCCATTCCTCAAGATCCCCACCGGGACAGGGTCGAATAGCTCGAAGCTGGCTCCAAGGCTGTCGCGGAGTTCAGAATTACGGCGCCGCCTAAAAGTGCAGCACAAACCTTTGATGAAATGCCGCCTGCTCGATGCGCACCGCGGGCGGCAGCTGTACTCAGCATGACTGCGGGACCTGTGACTCGTCCCCGCCTTAGCCCGTGTCTGTGCGCTGGAGGTTGGCATTGCCCAGGAGAGACTGCATGTTCTGACACCTCGGTGACCCGGTCGTGACGCGCGCACGCACCACCATGCTAGGTGGTGGTGCGTGCAGTGTGCGTGCGCTGCAGGCAGCAGTTGCAAGCAGGTGAGCTTGCTTGCACTTCAAACGGGGCCGCGCAAGTGCGGCACTGGTGGCCCGTTGCGGCGGCCTTTATAATTTATTTGGGGACTGGGGACACTGACTGACAAAGTGTCAGACAGTGAGTGTCCCCAAATAAATTATAAAGGCCGCCGCAACGGGCCACCAGTGCCGCGCGGCTGCCACACCCAAAACAGTGCCGCCTGGGGCGGTCTGCCCCCCGCCCCTCCCTAGCTAAGCCACTGGTGCAGCACAAACCTTTGATGAAATGCCGCCTGCTCGATGCGCACCGCGGGCGGCAGCTGTGCTCAGCATGACTACGGGACCTGTGACTCATCCCCGCCTTAGCCCGTGTCTGTGCACGGGAGGTTGGCATTGCCCAGGAGAGACTGCATGTTCTGACACCTCGGTGACCCGGTCGCGACGTGCGCACGCACCACCATGCTAGGTGGTGGTGCGTGCAGTGTGCGTACGCTGCAGGCAGCAGTTGCAAGCAGGTGAGCTTGCTTCCACTTCAAACGGGGCCGCGCCGTGCGCGCGCGGCACTGGTGGCCCGTTGCGGCGGCCTTTATAATTTATTTGGGGACTGGGGACACTGACTGACAAAGTGTCAGACAGTGAGTGTCCCCAAATAAATTATAAAGGCCGCCGCAATGGGCCACCAGTGCCGCGCAGCCGCCACCCCCAAAACAGTGCCTCCATGGGCGGTCCGCCCCCCCGCCCCTCCCTAGCTACGCCACTGCCAAATGTTAAATTAAAAAGTGCATCTTGTGGTGAAAATAAATTAATTATCTAGCACATTATTAAGAATACAGATCCTACAATGCCGGCTGGCTATCCCGATGTCCTGCTGGTGCTCACCCTTCCTCTTTCCTTCGGCTTCCGGGGCATGCTTCGAGGTCATGGCGGGCCGCGGTGAGGTTGTGCTTTATTACCAGCGTTGCAGTCGCAGCTGCAGGGAGGAGCAGTGCGGAGTGGCTTTGAGGCAGTGAAGGCAGCGGAGGATGCAAGCTGTTTGTTGCCCCCGTGGTGTTTTGTGTAGGGGCGCGAAGTTGCAGAACTCCGGGCAGGGAGCCGTCGGTCGGTCACAGGGGGTTGCAGCACGCAGAGCCTGCTGAAGCCGCTAGACAATCCTGGAGGCAGAGATCGATGACGATGGATGGCAGTGGGCGGCGTTGGCGTGGAGCCGGTGAGACAAGAGGGCTGTGAGCAGCTAGCGGTGGAGCTGCGGGGACATCCAGGCACTGTGGCACCCCGTTATTGAGCTGAGTGTGCAGAGACACGTTAGGAGCTACGTGCTACAACGAGGCAAGGCAACGCTGGGAACAAGGCTGTCAGTAGATACAGAGTTATGATGGGCTTATCAACCAGCGAGTTGTTCTTATTATAATCCCTCAAGTGTGCCAGCGCATGCCTACATTTGTTTGATTATAGTATGCGCTTGCTGATATTGCCTGGCAAATTGCCTCATAGCTGCCCTCTAGCTGTCTCTCGTGTGGAGCAGGCTATAAGTTATTTTGTGACTTTGTGGTGATCTTGTGGTGGCCGGATGCTCACTGTGTGCCGGATAGAGCAAAACCAGCTGCCCCTCTATGACGAGGTGTCCTACATGGAACCATGAGCTATAGCCCAGGAAAAGGGAAGAGAACTAAGGGCTTGGACTGTGAGCTATGCTGCAGATGGTCCTGAGAAGGTCAACAGTATGAGCAGGATCTCCAGCCGCAGCCCCCACTCCCCCATCGCTAACCCAGAAGGCTAGGCGACAAGCAGCGCAGTCCCGTATTTTGGCAGCCAGGAGAGGAAGAATTAACCAGAAAGCAAGGGGAGAAATAAGTATTATGAGCTCACAAGTTCCTCTGCCATCTCAGAAGTCTTCTCCCACGCTATCTGATTCCCCTGGAATTTCTTTGGGTTCACTAGGATCCTCTCCAGAAATAAGGACTGGGTACAAAGGCAGAGTGGAAGTGGCAGTGGCGGAGGCTACATCTCACATGGGAGCAGAGCGAGGCCTGGATAAAGCGCTAGAGGAGGCAACATTACGGCATTTCAGTACTGTGCAAGCTGTGAGTGTAGACATTAACACTAAGGAGTCGGGTGCACCGACATTTGCTGCGACAGATAATAGGAGCCTAGAGTCGGATAATCCTCTCAAGGAGTACCCTGTATTTTCTAAAAAACGCAAGCCTAACCAGATGGCTAACATGGTGCCCACAGAAGAAAATATATTTCCTGTAGAAGCTGCCCCTGTTAATCAGGAAAAGGGTGCTGCCGTCACTGTGGTTACTGTGGTTCCTCCAGGCAAGAAAGGGGAGACTCCCATTGAAAAAGGCTTGAAAAAGGCTTAGAGGATCAAGTTCAATCTATGCAACTGGTGGGGTCTGCTCAAGGGGTAGCGCTGGAGATAGTGAGGCATAATTCCACGACGCTAGAGGACCTGGGGTCTCTATCCCCTCTACTACACCACAGTCTTTTGATGGAAACTAGGCCAGAAGTGACGACTGTGCCCCCTCAGCAGGGAGCTGACAATAGAAATGTTAGCTCTAAAGGGGCTACTACTACTACTACTATGGCCCAGTCTTCATCTGTCCCGATGGACCAAATGCAACAGCTCTTTGAGACTATTCTGGGGGAAATACGGGACTGCAAGACCTCGCAAGCCCAGGAGCTCTCTTTATTACACCAACGTTTAGACTAAATTGAAACCAAATACCTGAGAGAATTAAAGAATTGGAGCAACGGGTATCTGATATTGAGGACCGCACTGTGCTATGTGACTCTGATAGTGTCTCTCTCCAGAAGAAGTTACAGGCCTCCCAGATTAAGATGGATGAGATGGAAAACTATGCCAGACGTTAGAATTTACATTTCACAGGGATTCCAGAAGACAGGGAACGCATTGACGGCCAGTCTAATCCGGTGGCTTACATCGAATCAATAATCAGAGACCATGTGCTCGAGAAGGCGCCCGAAGATCTTACTGTAATGCGGGCCCATAGAGTTCCCTGCCAGAAAATTCCAGGTCTAAGTATCCTAGGACAATGATTGTAAACTTTTCGGACTTTCGCATTAGAGAGGCAGTGCTAACCAAGGTGATCCCAAAAAGAGAGATTGTTCTACCCAACGGGGGCCGAGTACGAGTGTTCTCCGATATGTCAGCAGTAGCAGCACGAAGACGGAAAGATTTTGTTGGGATGTTGAGTCAATTTAAGAGTGCAGGAGCACAGGCCTCTATTGAGAGTTTTATGGAAAGGAAGGTTCCATCTGTTCCATCTGTGTCCTACTCTCGAAGAGGCCCAAGATTTACTACAAAAGATTGCTCAAGCAAATGTAAAATAAGGGACTCAAGTGGAGATTTCTTCTCAATAACAAGTTCATCGTTAGAATTGTAGGCTCTTTCTTGGTTCTGTCTCTTCTTTTTTTGCACTTAGGCACTTTAATTACTTCAATATTAAGTCCACTTTGACTGTATGAACCTTCTGCCACTTTGCACTTTTCTCTCCTTCGGGGGGTAGATGTGCTATACTAAGCCATTGCCTTCCTGTTTGTTGCTGCTATATGTATTATTCTTTTAATGGCTTTCTTCTTTAGTCTTGTCAATATTGAAATGCACTTTGTATGTTGCACTTTTTTTCGTAATGTGTTTAAAGGTTGAAAATTTGCACTTTTTGCACTAACGAACTCTGAACGTTGCACTTTTAGCAGTATGTTTACAGCTGAAAATTTAATTACTGCACCATTGCACTTTACCTTTCCCCTTTTTTGTGAGGGGGGGGAGAGATAGTAGTGTTGTCATTTATTCACCAAAAGCTGTGTGGCAAATTTCTTCCTTTTTTGTTAACGTTCAATGTAGTGGGGAGAATACGCATTAATTTCCATTACTGTTTTCTCCTCAAGGTTAAAATTTGCACTATTGCACAAATTGTACTTTTCTAGTTGCTCTCCCTCTTTGGAGTACTTTTTTTATGAGTCTTGGATTATTGGAATATTGAAGTGCTTTTCTACTTTTGTATTGTCTTTATGGCTAAAAACTTGCACTGTTGCACTATTGCAAAATTGCACTTTACTTTATCTCCCCCTTTAGGTGGGAGGAATGATATTACTTCTATCAATTGGGGTAAAGCGCTAGGGCAGCTCCCCTCCCTTTTGTGTTTAGGGTAGGATGGTTATGTATAGCAATAGGATCTAAAGCTCAAACCTTATTGCAATTTAAGATATACCAGAAATCCTAGAAATTTTAGATATCCTAGATACTAGGCCTACTTTGTTTCTAATTCTATTTATCTCGGATATCGCTATTTTGTTTTTCTTAAGGGGGGGAGATGTATCAGGCACAAATGTTATCATGAGTTCACACTAGATGTACTGTGCTTGTTGACAGAAGTATGTAGCAGTGGCGGAATAGACTGCACAAGGGCCTTTCCAAGCCGGCATTGGCTACTGCACAAGTACTGTTTTGCTTGAAGCACTTTATATTATAATTACCAAGGGGCTTAATTACCTAAATGGTTTCGTTCATAGGGGTGAAGGGGGGGGGGCGTGCTCCCGGGTGCCAAGTCAAGGCACCTTGTTGGAGGGAGGCTCTGGATGTGAGGAAAGGGCTACCTCACTCCACAGACAATCCGGGGTGGGCAGGGGTGGGGGGGAAGGGGGGTGTAGCATTAAAAAAAATGAGCGTATAGGTAGCGGACAAACCTGGGATAATGGGCTGATTGGCAACATGGTTAAATTCGGAGGCCAAGTTGAAATTGGCAGTGTCGCTGTCATCAAGGGGTTATATGTGATTTTATTAAAAGAGCTGGTACAGCTGGAAAATAGACAGATGAGAGAATATACCAGGCTTTTTTTAAAGTGGTATAATTTGATTGAAGAATGGCACAACTGCTGAAGGTAATTTCATGTAATGTGAACGGTTTTCTGAACGTACAAAAAAGAGGAGAAATGTTAAAATGGCTAGAATCTTTCTCCCCTCAGGTGATTTTTTTTGCAGGAGACACATCTTAAATCTAACTCCCCCAACTTTACTCTCCCCAAGAAATATGCCCAAGCATATTTTGCTTCGGCCCATGCGGCAGTGCGTGGAGTGGATATTCTTTTGGACCAATTGGGGATGACTGTGCGGCCCTGAAACAGATATATGATCTGCTGGTGAAAACACATGGGTCTATAATTATGGGAGGATATTTTAACTTAATACAAGATTTGGGCCTGGACACCTCTAACAAGGGAAAAAAGCAATTAAAACCTAAAACAGACAGACTTTTAAAAATTATAAAAGAGGATTTTGCCTTATTAGACCCATGGAGGGTAGATCATCCCGGTGGTACCGAGTTCACGTGCTACTCAGCGAGATTTAAAACAGCATCCCGACTAGATTTTTTTTTATAAGTAATCATCTTGCAAGGGGGGAATCCTTGATTCTTTCTAACCCATTCTCAGATCACTCTCTGGTCTCCTTGATACTACACTTGCCCGCCCCCAAGAGAAAAAAGAACAGGTGGCACTTTGATAAAACATTGCTATCAGATCAAAAATGGATTGACGAAACCCGTGATTTTACAATGTGTTTTTTTAAGGAAAATGTGAAAATGGCACCAGGTTTTATGGTGTGGGAAGCTTTAAAGGCCACGTTTAGGGGACGGGTGGTGGCATACAGGGCCAATCTTCAAAATTAAGGAAACTTAAGATTGCTGGATTCCAAGAGTCAGTGGAGCAGGCTAGGAGAGAACTCTCGGGTAGGTCATCTGGGGAACCGGAGGAAGAGGCAATCCAGCAGGAATTATTAAAGGCAAAAGAGGAGCTGAAAAGTTTTTTTATGGTCGAGGAAATTGCTGGAAGTAAAGCTTCTCGACAAAAGGCTTACAAAGAGAGCCAGCACATCGGCAAATTTTTAGCCTGGTCCACAAAAACGCATCAGAGCAAGCAGTCTATTCCACAAATTAGAGATCCCAGTACTAGGTGCCTGGTGAATGATAAAGACGAAATTGCCGAAATTTTTGTGTCCCATTTCAGTAAGATATATGCGGAAGTCCAGATAGTTAACCCTCGGGCTCTTGTGGATTATTTTATGACACTCCAGCTACCTACGATCTGCAAGGAGGACTGTATGCTTTTGAGTGAACCGATCACAATCGCAGAACTAAGTGAAATCATTAAAAAAATGGCAAATGAGAAGGCAAGTGGCAACGATGGGATCCCTATTGAAGTGTATAAATTGTTTTTAGACGAGCTCGTCCTGTTCTTGGTATCACTATACAATCAAATTATGGCCGTAACGGCGGTCTCAGATAGATTTAAGGAGTCAGTCGTGATCTCAATTTTAAAAGAAGGATAAGGACCCTAAAGACACAAGTTCGTATCGCCCAGTAAGTCTACTGAATGTAGACTACAAGCTTTTTATGAAAATCTGGGCAAATAGAATTGCGGGCTGTGCTCATTATCTGATACACACAGATCAAACAGGGTTTCTGCCTGGGAGATCCATGGCTGCAAATACTTTTTATCTGATCCAGGCCATCGACTACTTTTCTGCTAGAAAGGAGGATGCAGCCATTTTAGTGATGGATGCAGAAAAGGCATTCGATCTGGAGGATTGGCAGGCCGTCTTCTTTATTTTGGGCAAGTTTGGCTTTCCACGGCATCTAATCGAGATGCTAGAGAGAATTTATAGGGGAGCCACCGCAAAAATAATTATAAACTCTGAGGAGGCGGGAGAAGTGGTGATAAGGCGGGGTACTAGGCAGGGATGCCCTCTTTCCCCCCTTTTATTTGCACTTTTTATCGAGCCACTAGCGTTCTAATGTATTAATCTAAGCTCCCCTAGTAGGAATGGCAAAAATCAAGTTGTTTGCCGATGATTTGATCCTGTACCTGAACCCAGAGAAATCAAACATCCAGAGATCAGCTCTCCCCCCGCAGCTCCGCCTGACTGCGCTCGGCTTTGGTCCCATCCAAGGCAGGGGTCGAGTCTTCTCCCTGCTGTGTCCTGCTCTTTGGAGCTTGGCTTGTTTCTGTTTTTCGCCTGTTCCCCCGCAGCCCATAACGCAGTTCCTGCGTTATTTTTTCATTGCATCCCGCCCCGCTCCTGCCTCCCAGCCGCACGCCCCTCCTCCTCCCCCCTCTCCTACTTATATGACAACCACTGAGGGGAGCGCGAGCTAGACCCCTGACCCTCAGTCAGAGATCAGCTCTCCCCCCGCAACTCCGCCTGACTGCGCTCGGCTTTGGTCCCATCCAAGGCAGGGTTCGAGTCTTCTCCCTGCTGGGTCCTGCTCTTTGGAGCTTGGCTTGTTTCTTTTTTTCACCTGTTCCCCGCAGCCCATAACGCAGTTCCTGCGTTATTTTCCCGCTGCATCCCGCCCCGCTCCCGCCTCGCAGCAGCACGCCCCTCCCCCATCCCCTACTTATATGACGACCGCTCTGCGGTCGCGCCTAAGGCAAGCCTGTCTATGCCCGTCCGCGCCTGGAGCGCACCCAGCGCCAGACCCCCTGGTCCTCGCGAGAGCCTCGACATCCGATGACGCTACGACGCAGGCTTCCTCCACGGACTCAACACCAGCCGATCATCAAACTGCTTACAGGCCAGCCCGACACTCACCCACGGACCCTTCACCTGCCGTAGCTGCAACTTCTCCAGCCGCCGAACACCCGCACGTCCCACCCCACCCGTCGGAGAAGAATGCAACCATCTCAGATGCATATTACTCAACACCCGCTCCGTCCATAAGCACGCTATCGAACTCTGGGACCTACTCAACTCAGCTTCCCCAGACGCCGCCTTCCTAACAGAGACCTGGATGAATTCCTCCTCGGCGCCAGACATTGCCACAGCCATCCCGGACGGCTACAAGATCACCAGAAGGGACCGCACCAACAGACCAGGAGGAGAAATCGCCATCGTCTACAGGAATACCCTCAGAGTCTCGACCTGCACAACAGACACCTCCAGCACCGCCGAACACCTGTGCTTCCAGATCCACACCGACCCCAACACCACCCTCAGAGGTACTCTTGTTTACATACCCCCCGGACCCCGGCCACAGTTAATCGATGCCATCTCCGACATTGTAAGCACGCACGCTCTTGCGTCCACAGACTACATCCTCCTCGGAGACCTAAATTTCCACCTCGAGAAGGCTGACGACAGCAACTCCGTCGCTCTGCTCGATAACCTCACCAACCTCGGACTCAAACAGCTCGTCACAACTTCCACACACACCACCGGACACACGCTTGACCCCATCCTCTCCGCCAGCAACCACGTCACCTTCAGCCACACCACCGAACTCCACTGGACCGACCACCACTGCATCCACTTCACCTTCAAGAAACCCACCACAAACCACCACCCGCAACGGATCCCCTACCGCAGCTGGAACAAGGTCACCGAAGACCAGCTCATCACCGCCCTCGCCCGAGACCCACCGACAGACACCACCGACACCGACGCAGCCACCAGTAACCTCAGGCAATGGATCGACGACTGCGCCAACACTCTCGCCCAGATCAAAAAACGCTCAGAAGCACTGACAGAAAGGCCAGCTGGTTCACCACCGACCTCCAGGAATCCAAGCGGACCTGCCGAAGACTCGAGAGAAAGTGGCGCAACGAAAAGACACCGGACAACCACGCAGCCCTAAAGAACACCAGCCGCAAGCACCACCAACTCATCCGAGCCACCTTCAAGGAACGCATCGACAACAACGCACACAAAAGCAAAGAGCTCTTCAACATCGTAAAGGAACTCTTCAACTCCAGCTCCAAAGACATCCCGCCATCGCAAGACCTTTGCGACTCCCTAGCCACCTTCTTTCACCGCAAGATCGTAGACATCCACGACAGCTTCATTACCCAGACCCTCCCCACAGCCAACGACACTGCAGACTCACCGCCCCCCAGCCTCACCAACCGCCTGCTCTCCTGGACCCACGTCAACGACGACGACACCATCAAGACCATGAACACCATCCACTCTGGCTCACCATCCAACCCCTGCCCTCACCACATCTTCAACAAAGCAAACCGCATCATCGCACAACAAGTCCGGAAAATCATCAACAGCTCCTTCGAGACCGCCACCTTCCCAGAAAGCTGGAAGCACGCTGAGATCAACGCCCTTCTCAAGAAACCCACAGCGGACCCAAAGGACCTCAAGAACTTCTGGCCCATCTCCCTTCTTTCGTTCCCGGTGAAAGTCATCGAAAAGATCGTCAACAGACAACTGACTCACTTCCTCGAGGAGAACAACATCCTGGACCCGTCCCAATCTGGATTCCGCAGCAATCACAGCACCGAAACCGCCCTCATCGCTGCCACAGACGACATCAGGACCCTACTGGACAATGGCAAAACAGCAGGCCCTAATCCTCCTGGACCTCTCGGCCGCATTCGACACTATCTGCCACCACACCCTACGCAGGCGCATACACGACGCAGGAATACGCTACAAAGCCCTGGACTGCACCACCTCCTTCCTCACCGACAGAACCTAGAGGGTCCGCCTCCCCCATTCCGCTCTGAAGCCACCAAGATCATCTGCGGCGTGCCCCAAGGATCATCCCTCAGCCCTACCCTTTTCAACGTCTACATGGCACCGCTCGCCAACATCGTCTGCTCGCACAACCTCAGCATCGTCTTTTACGCCGATGACACTCAACTCATCCTCTCACTCACCAAAAACCCTGCCACCGCCAAAACCAACCTCCACGAAGGAATGAAGGCCGTCGCCAGCTGGATGCAAACCAGCCACCTGAAACTTAACTCGGACAAGACAGAGGTCCTCATCCTCAGATCTACTCCCTCTGCCTGGGACGACTCCTGGTGGCCTGCCGCCCTGAGAGCCGCACCCACTCCCACCGACCACGCACGCAACCTGGGGTTCATCCTGGACTCATCGCTCTCAATGACCCATCAAGTCAACGCCGTCTCCTCCTCCTGCTTCAACACCCTCCGCATGCTCCGCAAGATCTACAGATGGATCCCCACCAGAACCAGAAGGACGGTCACACAGGCCCTCGTCAGCAGCAGGCTGGACTACGGCAACGCCCTCTATGCAGGAACCACGGGCAAACTCCAGAAGAGACTCCAACGCATACAGAACGTCTACGCACACCTCATCCTCGACATACCTCGCCACACCCTCATCACTGCCCACCTGAAAGACCTGCACTGTCTCCCAGTCAACAAGAGAATCACATTCAAGTTCCTCACCCACGCCCACAAAGCACTACACAACGCCGGACCAGAATACCTCAACAAACATCTCACCTTCTACACCCCGAACCGCTAGCTTCACTCCGCCGACCACGCCCTCGCCACCATCCCACGCATCCACAGGACCTCCTCCGGCGGCAGATCCTTCTCCTTCCTCACCGCTAAGACATGGAACACCCTCCCCAATCAGCTGAGACAAACCCAGGACCTGTCTGACCTTCAGGAGACTTCTCAAGACCTGGCTGTTCGAGCAGTAGCTGCACCACCCCCCGCTCAGCGCCTTGAGACCCTCACGGATGACTAGTGCGCTCTACAAATGGTTGATTGATTGATTGATTGAGCGTGCTGGGAGAAATCCAGGCGTTTACCGAACTGGGGGGCTACAGGGTTAATCAGTCTAAAATGGAGCTTCTCCTATTTAATGCATCAGGAATAGAGCTGCCAGAAGGGTTAAAATTTCTGCTTCTCAAACCTATTAGATATCTGGGACTGTACGTGACAGTGGACTTCCTTCAACTTTTTCATCTGAACTATGGTAGAACACTTGATAAAATAAAAACTCTGCTCAAAAGATGGGCACTTTTACCCTTGTTGATAATAGGACGAGTCTCTTTGATAAAGAAGTCGATCCTCCCCTTGTTGATATTTTTATTTTTAAATCTTCCCCTAAAGATTTCAATCTTGTATTTTAATGAAGTGGACAAGGTGATCCGGGAGTTTATCTGGGCTAAGAAAAATCCTCGGATTAAGCTATCTATTTTACACGTGGATGTAGAACTGGAGGGTCTTGCATTACCTCATTTAGCTACTTATTATCAAGCTGTGTTACTTAGCTTAACAACTCAGCTATTGGCCCCCATTTCGAATTGTGAAAATTTTCTACTTGATCTTATGTTAATAGAGAGTGCAATTAAGATACCAGCATTCCTGCACACTGCAAAGTTACCAAAAAAGACAAGATACAAGGTTGTGAATACATTCTTTAACCGCATGTAGCGGTTCAATTAAAACTATAATATTCCATCATGCCATGCATATTCCTCTCTTTACGACTTTGAGTTCTAGGGTCTTAAGCTCTCGCAAAAGGGGGTTCAGCCCTATAATATGCTAGGTTTTTGGAAGCTAGGCCACTTTTACAACAGTGCTAATCTGATGATGTGGGATGTTTTCGCAAAACAATTTGAATCTCAGAGCCGCGATCTTTGGCTAAGCTTCAGGCAGATTACATGCTTTCTCCTGACCAACTATAGAGGAATCAGTGAGAGAGCTAGATTAATGTTAAAAGCAGCCTTTGAGATAAATCTATCTGGTATTGGCAATTGGTATAGGTTATTACACCAGGAGACGAATAAGAACCTCATCGAAACAATGCTCCCAAAAATTGCTCAGGAATCCAATTGCTGGTTCAATAGCCAGGAATGGCTACGAGTCTGTGAGCTTGGCCACAGGGCTTTGAGGGCGGGCAATTGTCAAAAAATGTCCTTCTTTTCTAGATGGGTGGCCTATTACACTCCCTCCAGACTTCATAAATGGTTTCCTACGACACCAATTGACTGTTTTAGATGTAATTTGCCAGAGGCGGGGATTGGACACATATATTTTTTCACTTGCCCGAAACTACAATACTTTTGGGAGGAGGTGTTTAGGTTTATTCAATCAATCAATCACAAGATTTGTAAAGCGCACTACTTACCCGCGAGGGTCTCAAGGCGCTGAGGGAGAGGAGGGGGGGGTGTTGCCGCGACTGGTCGAATAGCCAGGTCTTGAGTCGTCTCCTGAAGGTCAGCAGGTCTTGGGTCTGTCGTAGGTTGAGGGAAGGGTGTTCCAGATCTTGGCGGCGCGGTGAGAGAAGGATCTTCCTCCGGTGGTGGTTCTCCGGATGCGCGGGACGGTGGCCAGGGAGAGGTCGGCGGAGCGGAGCTGACGGTTGGGAACGTAGAAGGAGAGTCGACTGTTGAGGTAGGCTGGGCCGGTTTTGTGGAGTGCCTTGTGTGCGTGGATCAGGAGTTTGAAGGAGATTCTCTTGTCGACGGGGAGCCAGTGCAGGTTTTTCAGGTGGGGGTGATGTGGCTGTGGCGTGGAATGTCGAGGATCAGGCGTGCAGAGGCGTTTTGGATTCTTTGCAGTCGTTTGATGAGCTTGGTCGGGGCTCTTGCGTAGAGGGCGTTTCCGTAGTCGAGTCTGCTGCTGACGAGGCCTGGGTGACTGTTCTTCTCGTGTCTGTCGGGATCCACCTGTAGATCTTGCGGAGCATGCGGAGGGTGTTGAAGCAGGAGGAGGAGACTGCGTTGACTTGCTTGGTCATGGTGAGCGTTGAGTCGAGGATGACTCCCAGGTTGCGTGCGTGGTCGGTTGGTGTCGGGGGTGCCCCTAGTGACGAGGGCCACCAGGAGTCGTCCCCGGCTGATGGGTTGGAGCCGAGGATGAGGATCTCCGTCTTGTCTGTGTTCAGCTTAAGTCAGCTGCACCTGTTCCAGTCGGCGACGGCTTTCATTCCTTCATGGAGGTTGGATTTGGCGGTGAGGGGGTCCTTGGTGAGGGAGAGGATCAGTTGAGTGTCATCGGCGTAGGAGATTATGTTGAGGTCGTGCTGTCGGGCGATGCGTGCGAGTGGAGCCATGTAGATGTTGAACAGTGTCGGGCTGAGGGAAGATCCCTGGGGTACGCCGCAGATGATCTCGGAGGCTTCGGATCGGAATGGGGGGAGGCAGACGCTCTGGGTTCTGCCGGAAAGAAAGGAGGTGGTCCAATCCAGGGCCTTGTCTCGGATCCCTGCGTCGTGGAGGCGTGTGCGTAGTGTGCGGTGGCAGACAGTGTCGAAGGCGGCGGAGATGTCCAGGAGTAAATGTCTGTCAATAGATATTTATTTTTATTTTATTTATTTTAAATGTTTTATATAGCGCTGGCTGGACCCGAGGGTGTCAGAGCGCTTTACATGGGTATTCATTGCAATATAACTAAATTTACAATGAGGTAGAAATTCCGAACCATACAAACGATATAAAGCAGCTAAAATATTATACAATCTGAATACACAAGTTGCGATGGGCTACAGCAAATCATGAGAGATTAGGTTAGTGAGAGAGGGAAAGGATGGTAAAGAGGGAGGTAGGGTATAGGAATGGTGAGAGGTTAGGGAGTGGGGTAGGTTAAGGCAAGATCAAACCGCTATACATGGATAATTAATTGTAATGTAACAGACTTATAATGAGGTAGTACTCAAACGATTCAGACAGTAAGAACAGCTCCAGTTTAACACAATCAATTACATGTATTGCAATGTGCCATATCGATTCCTGTGAAATTGGCCTAGCGTGGGAGGGAAAGGGTAGAGAAGAGGGGGAAGGGTATGAGAATGGGGAAGAGGATTAAAGAGGGGGTGGTTAAGGCACTACCAAGAGTGATGAGCAGGTTCTATGGGAAAGGCTGGAGGGAGGAGTTAGTGGGCGAAGGAAGATGGGGGAGAGGGAGGAGAACAGTAGGAGGTCGAGGTGGGATGAGTGCCTAGGGGAGGGATTAAGGACCCCAGTATTTGTTGAGCAGGAGAAGTTTGAGGTCTTTTTTAAGCTGATGTAAGAGGGGTTGCAACGAAGATCTTTAGGGAGGGAGTTCCAGATGTTAGGCGCGTTCCCAGAAAAGGAGCGAGATTGTGTGGTTTTCTTGTTTAACAGAGGAGGGACAAGAGCGAGGGTGTTGGAGCTCCTCAATGATCTAGAGCAGCCAGCTTTGTGAAGTTTGTCTGAGAGGTACTGCGGGGAGCATTGATGCAGGGCTTTGTGCATAATGCAAGCTGTCTTGTAGGAGGTTCTTCCTTCAACGGGAAGCCACTTGAGGTCTTTAAGGACAGGGGAGATGTGATCGAACCGTTTGAGGTCGGTAATGAGCCTAGCGGCCAAGTTCAGAACAGATTTGATTGGGGCTAGGTGGGCTTTAGGGGTTCCAGAGAGGATGGCGTTACCATAGTCGATTTTCGACAGGACCAGCGATTGGACAACTAATTTAAAGTCGTCTGCAGGAATGAAGGGTTTTATTTTCTTGAGGTGATGGAGTGTGAAGAGAGCGCTTTTGGCCGATTGTTTTATGTGGGGGATAAGAGTAAGGTTTTGGTCAATGTTAAAACCGAGGGATTTAACTGAGTTAGATACAGTGAGAGAGCAGTTGAGTGCGGTAAGGTCAGAGATCCAGGCTAGAATGGGGAGCGAGTTGTTCTTAGGGGAGAAAAGAATGATTTCGGTCTTTTTGGGTTGAGTTTGAGGTGGTTGTGGTGGAACCAGGATTGGATCTTACTCAAGGCATCATTGAGGTGAAGAACATCCGAGCGGGATTGAATCTTATAGTAAAGTTGGGTGTCATCGGCGTATAGGTGGTAATTGATTCCCGCTTGTTTGAGGATAAGGGTGAGGGGTTCCATGAAGAGATTAAATAGAGAGGGGGAGAGGATAGAGCCCTGTGGGACCCCTAGGAGACGGGCAGAGGTTTGGAAAGGCAGTTACGGATTTTGATTTGCTGCATTCTGTGTTGGAAAAAGGAGGTGAACCATTTGAGGACTGTACCGTTGAGGCCAAAACGATCTTTAAGTGTGTTAAGTAGAGCAGAGTGGTTAACAGTGTCAAAAGCAGTGGAGAGATCAAGGAGAATGAGAAGGAAGGATTCGCCTTTGTCGAGAGCGTGGTGGATGTCATCAATTATGTTAAGCATTGCTGTTTCGGTACTGCATCCCTTTCTGAAGCCTGACTGGAAAGAGTCTAGAAGATTGAATGAGTCAATGTGTCTATCTAGTTGGAGCAGGGCACATTTTTCAAGGGCTTTTGAGAGAAGAGGAAGGTTAGAGATAGGACGAAGGTTATTTAGGTCATTAGGGTCACCAGAAGGATTTTTGAGGATGGGAGTGATTTGTCCCAATTGGAGGGAAGCTGGTACACAACCCGAGGTAAAGGAGGAGTTGATGATGGAGGTCCAATAGGGGGCAATGATATGTTTTAGATCTTGGACAAGGTTGGAAGGGAGAGGGTCTTTAGTGTGCGATGACGGTTTAAGTCTTGAGATGACGTTAAGGACATCAAGTTCAGTGACTGGTTGGAAGTCAAGCCAAGAAGCATTATTTTTTTGCTCAAATAAGATGGGGCCGGGATCAGGAATCTGGATGGTAGGGGGGAAAGAAGAGGAGTCATGAGGAAGTGTAGAGAGTGAAGGAGAATTGGAGGAAATGTCCGGTGAGGGAAGTAGGTTAAGAGAGAGGGGAGTAAGGGCGAAGGATTGATCAATTTTGGAGATTTTTTCAGAGAAGTAGCTGGCAATTTCTTCGCATTTCTCGGTGGTGGCAATCACCTTGGGGGTGCAGGGGCTGTTTGGTTTTTGACAATGTTGAAGAGTTCCCTAGGTCTGTTTTTGGCCCGGTCGAGTTGGGAGCGGAAGAAGGAAGTCTTAGCATTGAGGATGTGTTTTTTATAGTTGGATCTAGCGGATCTGAGGAGAGAGAGATTAGAAGGGGAAGGGTTTTGCCTCCATATGCGTTCAGTCGATCTAAGTGTACGTCTCTCATTGTTGAGATCAGAATTGAACCAGGATTTGGAGGAGGAGTTTTTTTGTCATTTTAGTCTGGCAGGGGCAATTTGATCAAGGACCTTAACAATGGAATTATTAAAGTGTTCGGTGAGGTCATTGGCATTTTGGGAGGGAGGAGAGAGTCGAAGTTGAGCTTTAACTTTGGACTCAAGTTCGCCTGGGGGGATAAGATGAAGATTCCTGGTCAGTTTCATCTGATTGATGGTTTTAGGAGGAGGGGGTAGTACGGATATCCTTCCATGCACATCGTTGGCGTTATTTGGTTTCTCCTATGTAGTTGGCCATCTCTCATTATATAGGCAATCCTTTGTTTGCCTAGCCATAGCAGTAGCCAGATCTTTATTATTACAGAATTGGAGATCTCAGAAAATCCCTACATTGGCTCAATGGCTACTTAAGCTGAAAAGGACCTACAAATTTGAAGAGGCCTACGCGAAGAGGATAGGGGCGGTGCGGAAAATTGGGATGACATGGGAGGGCTATGCTGTAACCACGCATACAAATGATACTATTTAACCCCTTGACCGCGATCGGAATTCCGCTCGTGTGCTGGACATTCCGATCGCGGGTGTGGTCGTGACGAGCTCAGCTCGTCATGCGCACAGCGCTACCGCGCAGCATGACGAGCTGAGCTCGTCACGCGCATCGAAGGGGTTAATTGTTCATGTGATCTTTTGTATAAATCTACCATCAGCGGTTATTAACCTCTGTATGGTACTGCAACAGTTAAAAGGAGGGCAGCCAGCAGGAGAGAGCTTAGGGTGCAGAATCAAACTAATTATGAAATACCACTCTCAAAGTAAAGACTGTAATCACATAGGTCATCAAGGTAGGGGGCACATGTTATCACTGAGCTACTATTTAGAATGCTGGTATTGCATACCATGTAAAATGGGATATAAATTTGCGCTTTTTATTAGTGTACAGTTTAAATATGAGACTCAATATTTCATTGGTTTATCTTTCCTTTTCTGTATATCTTGTATATCAGATTTATCGTGTACAAATGGATTATGTAATTTGTTCCACTTATTGTCTATTTATAATATGAGATTGGAGAGTTTGTGAATTTGTCTGCTTTATGTACCTTGGTTAACATGGCTGCTATGGTTTTTACGCTCAATATATATATATTTTTTTAAAACATTATTAAGAATAAGACAAATAAGTAAGATTTATGTTTATCATTAGCCCAAAAGATAAAAAAGTTATTCAATATTAAGATTAAATCAATTTAATGTTGACATCTACATGAATTAGATATACTAAAAAAAATCCACTGAAATGCACTTAACAATTGTGAACGACTGGTAGATAATTTGGACCAGACTACCGCTTAAAATATAATCAGAGTGTCTGCACAGTAGTTTCATAGGTGTCTACTTAAACATCATGTTACTCCACTGATGTGAAAAAAAGTCTAGCACAGGGCTTCCATTATGTAAAAAATAGGCCTATTAAAAAACCCAAAATTGTCCAATTCTGCAGTAAACTGTGGAGTAAAAATATAGTTATTATGGTACAAACATAGCAATTCATATTTTAATACACAAATTGGATGTTTATTTAAAAATATGTAAAGCAGCTAAAGATTGTAGTGACCTTTTGTCTTTTTTTTAAGTAAGAAACTAAAACTTAAATTTTGTGGCTTCCAGGATGCTATGGAACTCTGAACATGAAATGCAGAGAAGGTGTTGTCAGCGTAGGTTTGGTTCCCTTTCAGTGTCCACAGCAGACAACTACTGTTGACTTAACATTCCTGCTTTGAGGCCAGATTGTATGAGTGATGCCAGATCTGCCTCATCCATACCTGTACTGCAGTTCATAGATTACTGTTTGAGAACTCCATATGTCTGTTGCAGAATAAGCTGATAGATCATCATTCTTCAAAATGAGGAGAAGCTGAGTGAATGGATGCCTCCTCTTTAGGTGACAATATCATATAATGATAAAGATACATGTTGGTCAGAAGATGCAGCAGGGCAAAAAATATGTCACTGTGACAAACAAAAGAACATAATACATATCCAAAGAGAAGGGCTCTATTTTAGCCTAAACAGCCCCCAGCAATCCTAAGTCACTCCCTTTAAGGTTCTTTTAGGGCACTGTCTCAGTCAATGAGTGAAGTCTCAGAAGGTTGTGCGGATCACCTCAAAAACAGAATTCAAACATGACAAAATTTACATGGCGATTCATAAACATGATACCGTGATTGGCAGGGTCGAAAAAATGTCTGTCAATTGCAGGTTCAATGCTATGTTATGTAGATTTGTATGGTGCAGATTATCTCCCGTGAGGGTATGCAGGCACCGGAGCAGGAGAGTAGGCTTGAAGGTGCTCCTAGTTGAACATCTAGGTCATCAGCTTCTTGCGTGAGTCGTGGAGTGGAGTGGTGGTCCTGATATGTAGAGGGAGTTCGTTCAAGCTTTTGACTGTGGTGAAGGAGAAAGTGCAACCACCTGTCTCGCTTCTGCGGATGAGGGGGATTTGTGCAAAGTAAGGAGAGGTGGAGTGTAGATGTCTGGAGGGTTCGTAGAGTTGAAGTCAGTAATTGAGGTAGGCTGGTCCAGCGTCATGGAGGGCTTTACATGGAAAACACCCATAAAAATCTCCTAAACCTAAGTTGAACAGACTTGCCTCTTAATAGGCTAGATGAAGACCCTGGAATATTTTAGGAGATTAAATATCCTGTCCTCTACTGTCCCGTAGTTTGGTGGCTATGCAGGTGGAAATGAGCCATTGCTGTGGGGATGTGGCCAGGGGACTCATCCAGGTCACCAATGCAGTGGAGCAATTTCAGACTGCTTCTTCTGGGGGCAGCAATGTACTGGTTGGAGGGGAGAGTGAAGAGGCGTCCAGCCTCAGTAGTCTCTTGGCACCAGTGACCACATGCAGGAGGTGCAATACTAGGAGTACCACAGCATCAGAAGGCTCCACAAGGGACGTGACAGAGCCCACAGAAAGGCGTTTGGGAGTGCGTGTCTGCAAAAAGTGGTGGGGTGTTGAGAGACAAACTCAAATATGGTGATGTAACCCTTATCATGCCATTTGTCTTGACTGACGTACAAGTTCAATGACAATGTCATGTTGTATTATTTTTACACTCACAATGCTAGTTAGCACCTGGTATGTGTGTATTAACACTACCACATGTTATTCATTAAAAACATCCGCTACAGTTAAACCATGCAGTGTGTTGTCTCATCATACCCACCTTAAAAATAATGCTTTGTTATTTCAGCACATCTCTGTCTCCCTTCTGCTAAGCTTGCCCCAGCTGCTGCTGCTTTTGGTGGTTGCCCTGGCTGGTTGTCTTCCTCTGGCTCGCTGTCAGACAGTTCCAGGGGTATGCCTCTCCTAGTTGCGATGTTGTGCAACATGGCACATGTGGCCACAATTCTGCAGCAGGTATCAGGTCGGTACTGCAATGCCCCGCCAGTCTTGTGGAGGCAGCGGAATCTAATTTTTAGTAGGCCAAAGGTGCGCTCTATGACGTTCCGAGTGGAGATGTGCACTGCATTGTAACGCTGCTCACTTGGGGTACTTGGGTTGAGGTATGGCGTCAGGATGTAAGAGTGCACTGAGTATGCGCTGTCACCTACATCAGTGATGTCATCAGTGATGTCACTGACCATGTCATGAATGATGTAATATGTGAAGTCATCAGCCTGCATTACGGGGGCGCGAGTTATAGTTAGCTGAACTAACTATAACGGCCGGATTTCTCTGGTTTTGTACGAGTGAAATGTCCAACTAACTATAACGTCCCTGAAACCTATGGTTTTTTCAGTGAATTTCAAAGGTTTTTTAAATGCTAATTTCTAACTATAACGTCCCTGAAACCTATGTTTTTTACAGTGAATTTCAAAGGTTTTTTAAATGCTAATTTCTAACTATGCCTACAAAGGTAGGACATGTACAGAAAGAGGAAGAAAGGCGCAGAAATAAGCAAGAGAAATGCAGAAAGAGGCAACAGAAGTCCAGAAAGACAAAGAAAGGTGCAGAAAGAAGCAAGAGATATGCAGAAAGAACCAACAGAGGTGCATAAAGAGGCTTTGTTGCAAAGTCATCCTGTGCCCCCAAGTTTTGCCTACTGGCACTGGTGGTAACTGACTCTGACTAACCAGGCCCGCAGCCAGTGCTATGCTAAAAGACACTTAGAATACAGTGAAAACACCTACATACACTAGGGTACACTATGGGTTGGGGTACCCCTGTGATAGGCATGACCTCCTCTGTAAGGCCCTAGTATATAATAGGGCAGGGGGATTAAAACTACCTCTAAGTCAGAGGTGCAGAAAGATGCTTCTTTAAGTAGTAGTCAAGTTTGCTGAGTGGTGGAGAAAGGGTGCTGGGCCTCCGACCAGCGCTCAGGAATTCCGCTGCGTAGGACTTACAGGAGGTACCAGGAGGGCTTCTTGGCCCCCAAACTCCCTCAAGAGTAAATTGGACTTCATCCCCCATCCCGTAGTCTGCCAGGAGGCGTGTTTCCAGATTGGTGGAGAAAGGGGGGCATGGCCTCCGAAGACGTCTTTGCCCTGCCCCCTTTTCTTGTTTTTTAATGTTTTCTTGTGACTCGGTTACTGAGTCACAAGATGGCTGCCAAACCTTCCTGGTTTGGAGTGTTGGCAGCCAATCAGAAGTCAGCTCATGCTCGGAAGGAGTCGCGACTCTGCCTCGGTGCTCAGATATCAAAACTTTTCTTTTTCAAATTTCTCTGGAACTACTGAACGGATTTACACCATTTAAA
Source organism: Calotriton arnoldi (assembly GCA_963921515.1). NCBI lineage: Eukaryota > Metazoa > Chordata > Amphibia > Caudata > Salamandridae > Calotriton > Calotriton arnoldi. Next base: position 169,492 of record CAWUFW010017320.1, on the reverse strand, counting down.
AAAAGGGCTCCTTTTGAGCCAAGAGCTACCTTTTTGCCAAATTTGGTGTAATTCCGTTCAGCAGTTCGGGCTGTAGCTTTGTCTTAAGTTACTATTGAAATTAACATGGGGAAAACGCGTTTTGGGACACCCTTTTTTCTCGGCCCCCGCTTGACGAATCACCCCGAAACTTTCAAGACAGGAGCTGACCGGAGCGCCCCATTAGTTTTTAAAATTTTGCGAAGATTCGGCAGCCAGCGCCAACGATAATGGCAAAAGAAAAAATGCTTTTTGAATAGAAACAATGTCCTAACTATACCTACCTACTGGCGACCGCCAGTAGGTAATATATATATATATATAGAGGAGAGGATACAGTGATTCTATTCTCAGGGAGGCAGTAAAGAAAGTGGGAGACAGACCTAGGTAATCTTTGATGCCAACAGGAGAGTAGGGGAGACACCCAAGCTAGATGACAATGCCCCCAGACTTATAACTACCTATAATCAGCAGGAACGGAAGATCAGGTCAATCATCAAACGTAATTGGCCCATCGTACTCACAGATGGAGTACTGGCACATAGACTTCCCGCAGAACCAACCATTTCCTACAGGAAAGGGTTATCTATGAGGTCTCAGATTGTTAAGAGTAGCCCTGAATTGATCACAAAAAATATGTGGCTACAACCAAGACAAGGATTTTTCAAATGCTCAACATGTAGAGCATGCAAATTAGGAGAGAATACCATGCATTACTCCACCCCATTTAGCCCTGGTATGTCTACGATCAAGGGCAGTTGCAATTGTAGGACAGAATATGCGGTATACGTACTAACATGCACCTTTGGCCTGAGGTATGTGGGAAGTACGAAGCTACAGGTGCATGTTAGGATATTGCAGCACTTGCGTGCAATTGTTAATAATGATACCACATATCCAGTCGCACGTCATTTCAATTTGAAGCACAACAACCTGAAGTGCTTAAAATATTTTGTCGTTGATGCTATCCCCAACCTCCGTAGAGGAGGCAATAGGGAAAGGTCCTTGCGACAATTGGAGTCCCGATTGATCCTTGAGTTTGATAGTAAAGCACCCAATGGGCTCAATAACACGGATGACCTCCACAACTTTCTATAAACATAAGCAATACAATATGGTTGGCACCCAAGGATATTTTTGATCTAAGTGAGGCCCCAATAATCCCACCATTCAGTTCCACATATGATGAGACGGCAGGAGCCTATCAATAAGAGATTGAGGTATTACCGCTGCCTGACAAAGCTAATATGTTATATTTTTCAAAATCCCATTTGTGTAGTTTAAGGAAATGTGATTTTAACTTGGCACTAGCACCTTCCAATTCATTTATTATGTGTAGCACTTCTTTGGCACGTAGCACTTTCATTTTGCAATATTGCACATACGATTGGAGCTGCTAAGCACTATAGCACTTTTTAAGTAGATGTGTACTGCACTGTTGAGTTAATTAATGAAAAAACAGTACAAAAATTAAAATGATATTAATATGTATAGAGTCAACCAACTCCAAAGCGCAACATACATGTTTTTTAAAAAAAAACAGCTAGTTTTATGAGTGATTTCTTTAGCTATAGCGAGGGAACCTTACTCAAGCATTCATGCTGATATATGGTAATATGTTAGTTCCGTCATGCTGTAGCTACAGGTATGTTCTTTTTACATGATTTAATAGCGATACTTGCACAACATTGTTTATGGGATCATAAGCAGGCATGAAGTACGGTATTAATGAAAATCCAAGTATTGATTCAGTTATTTATATATTTAAATATTTAGCTCTTTATTTATCTATTTATATTTATGGATAGGTAATCAAGCATATTTATGATCGTTTAAATGGCCATGAGGTAGTATGTATTCATATTATTGATGTTGCCGCATGATTTACTTAAACAAAGTGATAGTGCTCAGACAAAGTGATAGTATTTTGTTTGTTTCTATGTTACACGGGGGTGGTGAGCAGAGCATATAAAAAATATGGCGGACTGCGATTCCGTATGTGATCAAGGACATGTGTTGTCCGAAACGCATCAGAACGGAGGCTTGTGAGAAATAAAAGATCTTATGCCATTTACCCACTGGAGTTCGTGACTCTCTTCTCGCCGGAAGAAGGTTTGGAGAGCCTGAGGTACTTCGATATATATATATATATATATATATATATATATATATATATATATATATATATATATATATATATATTCACTGAAAAAAACACAGGTTTCTGGGACGTTATAGTTAGTTGGATATTTCACTCGTACAAAACCAGAGAAATCCAGCCGTTATAGTTAGTTGAGCTAACTATAACTCATGCCCCCACAATGCACTGCTGATGACATCACATATTACATCAATCATGGCATGGTCAGTGACATCACTGATGACATCTCAAATTACATCACTGATGACATCACTGATACCATCATCCACATGATAATCTGATGCACCTCCTCACACCCTAATATAACCTTTGATACACCCACTCTAAATTACAGACTGCCATTCTCAAAACCATAGACACACCAATACCAATAACTACATACCCACTCACTGATTCCTAGGTCTACAAACACATCCACTCACTCACCCATACAGTCACTCATACATGCAGTCACTCATCAATGCAGCCACTATCATATGCACTCATACACCTATACAGTCACACACCACCACTCACCTATAGAGTTACAAACACAGCTACTCAGTCATGCAAATAATCAATCACTCTGCCATTTACTCACATAATCAGTTATACACACACCTCCTCACTTATTCATAAAGATACTAAGACATACTTACTCTCTTATACAATCACTGACACAAACACAAACTCATCCATACAGCCACTTTCACAATCACTCACTCTCACATACAGTCACTTATATACTCCAACACTCACATATACTACCTTACACATATGCAGTTACTCACACACATACCACTGAGACATCCATTCACTCACAGACAGCCGTATGCACACTCACTCACCCATACAGTCCCTCAGAGATGTACTCATTAACCCATACACCCAGGGATTCACCCACACATACATCCATGCAGGGAGTCACAATCCCCCTCACCCACCCACACAGACACTCAGGCACCTATAAAGGTACTCAGACTACTATTCTATAACTCATATAGACACTCATGTACCTACTCACCAACCCATGCAGTCACTTACACACCAACTGACAGACTGATACAAACATTCACACAGATTACTCATTCACCCATGCATTCACTAAGAGATCATTGAATTACTCACTTATACAGTCAGTCACACACTCACTAAATCATCCATTCAGACACTCATACACCCACTCATTCTTGAATACACCATGGCGTATATATATATATATATATATATATATATATATATATATATATATATATATATATATATATATATATCCATCCATCAGAAAGGTGCTCCAAAATTTGAGGCGCCACACACAGCATACTTTTTCCCTTTTTATTGGCAGGTGTTAAAGGGTTCCAGCTCTGGCTTATACAAAGCTAGAGTGTTTCACCATATGTGTAACACTCACAGTGTTTTCGTTTTTAATCCAGCGGCAGGCGAGGGAATGTACAGGCACAGTTATTACGGCTGCCAATTGATTTTTTTAGCGATGGGAGCGCCATAGAAATTGCATTAGGCAATAAATAATTAAGACAGTGACGCCCAATTGCTGCCCCTTCATTGGCCAAGGATCCACCAACCATATGGCAGGACCGTTTTAAATGACTGTGTTTGTTTTATTGACGGCTTTTCCGCACTGATGAAGGCGGGAGCCAGAAACGCGTCTGCGGATGTTTTATAGCCGATACATACCCCGTGAGTGCACCGGACCTTGGGAGTATTATGAACTCCTTGTTTTTTGCTGTTTTATAAGTGGTTTCCACCACCGCTCCCGGTTGCACCCGCCGCGAGTTCGGCTAGCCCTAGGTGGAACACTGCTTTGGATATATATATATATATTATCTACTGGCGGTCGCCAGTAGATAGTTATAGTTAGGACCTATTTTCCATAGGAAATCCTCACCATTCTATTTGAAATAACTTTGGCGCCGGTTGACGAATCTTCGCGAACTTTTCCAACTTGTTGGGGCGCTCCGGTCCGCTCCTATCCTGAAAGTCTTGGGGTGATTCGGCAAGCGGGGGCCGAGAAAAAGGGGGTCCCAAAACGTGTTTTCCCCATGCAATTTTCCATAGGAACCTTTAGTCGCAGCTACAGCCCGAACTGCTGAACGGAATTACACCAAATTTGCCAAAAGGTAGCCCTTGGTTCAGGGTCGTGCCTTTTGCTTAAATGGTGTAAATCCGTTCAGTAGTTCCTGAGAAATTTGAAAAAGAAAACACATATATATCTGGGCGGAGCCTAACCACACATGTCATCGTGAGATCTGATTGGCTGTCAGCACTTCATCCTGGAATTGCTGGCAGCCATCTTGGGACCAATATAAATGATAGTACCCCATTGAAATGCATTGTAGTGAATCGAAGATTTTGAGGGTTACCAAAAGGAGAACTATAAAGGGTGATAACAGACTTTAGTTACATTAGAATTCATTTGTTGATGGTACCATACTAATTTCAGGAATTGTGGTGTGTTCTAAGGTGATTTTACCCTGTGAAAAACCTTCTGCTGGGATATCATGAATCATGTTTGAGAGAAAACTATTTTCACATGCTTGTCCCATACAGTTTTGGAAGGTGCTCCAGAAGCTAAAATGAGAGCATATTTTCTGTAAATTCACATTATCTTTCTCAGTCATGTGAGAATGAAGTCTGACATTCTCAGTAAAACATGTACATCCAACAAGGGCAGAGACTGTCAGTTGATTCCTTTGTGTTCTACTGCAGCTTCCCAGAGTGTTCTAAAGAACAACTAGAGTGCTAACAGCCTTACTTATGACAAAAGTATGGCACACCTGAAGCCATCTTGATTGGAATAAACTGGTAACACTTAAAACATTTAATTTAAAAAGGAACAAAATGATGGGGTTCATTTTGTCATAGAAAAAAATGGTTAGTGCTGTAGAAAGAAAAATTAGGACATGTTTTAAGTGAGATCTCAAATATCTTCCTGTTATATTTCAACAGGAGCAGCCTGTCAGTTGATGCCTTTGTGTTCTACTGCAGCTTCCCAGAGTGTACTAAAGAACAACTAGAGCGCTAACAGTCTTACTTATGACAAAATTAAGGCACACCTGAAGCCATCTTGATTGGAATAAAATGGTAACACTTAAAACATTTAATTTAAAAAGGAACAAAATGAGGGGGTTCATTTTGCCATAGAAATTATGGTTAGTGCTGTAGAAAGAAAAATTAGGACATGTTTTAAGTGAGATCTCAAATATCTTCCTGTTATATTTCAACAGGAGCAGCCTGTCAGTTGATGCCTTTGTGTTCTACTGCAGCTTCCCAGAGTGTTCTAAAGAACAACTAGAGTGCTAACAGCCGTACTTATGACAAAATTATGGCACACCTGAAGCCATCTTGATTGGAATAAACTGGTAACTCTTAAAACATTTAATTTAAAAAGGAACAAAATGAGGGGGTTCATTTTGTCATAGAAATTATGGTTAGTGCTGTAGAAAGAAAAATTAGGACATGTTTTAAGTGAGATCTCAAATATCTTCCTGTTATATATCAACAGGAGCAGCCTGTCAGTTGATGCCTTTGTGTTCTACTGCAGCTTCCCAGAGTGTTCTAAAGAACAACTAGAGCGCTAACAGTCTTACTTATGACAAAAGTATGGCACACCTGAAGCCATCTTGATTGGAATAAACTGGTAACACTTAAAACATTTAATTTAAAAAGGAACAAAATGAGGGGGTTCATTTTGCCATAGAAATTATAGTTAGTGCTGTAGAAAGAAAAATAAGTGCTAAAACACTACCCCCAGCACGACACCCTACACTACCCAAACATAACTGCACTACCCTAAACCCTAAAACACTACCACCAGCACGACTCCCTACACTACCCAAACACCACTGCACTACACTAAACCCTAAATATACCCCCAGCATGACCACCCACACTACACAAACACCACTGCACTACCCTATACCCTAAAACACGACCCCCTACACTACACAAACACGACTGCACTACCCTAAACCCTAAAACACTACCCACAGCATGACCCCTTCACTACACAAACACCACTGCACTGCACTGCCCTAAACCCTAAAACACTACCCCAGCACTACCCCTACACTACCCAAACACCACTGTACTAACATAAACCCTAAAACACTACCCCCAGCACAACCCCCTACACTACACAAACACCACTGCACTACCCTAAACCCTAAAACACTACCCCCAGCACGACTCCCTACACTACCCAAACACCACTGCACTACCCTAAACCCTAAATCTACCCCCAGCATGACCCCTACACTACCCAAACACCACTGCACTACCCTAAACCATAAAACACTACCCCCAGCATGACCCCCTACACTACACAAACACCACTGCACTACCCTAAACCCTAAAACACTACCACCAGCATGACCCCCTACACTACTCAAACACCACTGCACTACCCTAAACCCTAAAACACTACCCCAGCACGACCCCCTACACTACCCATACACCACTGCACTACCCTAAACCCTAAAACACTACCACCAGCACGACCCCTACACTACTGCACTACCCTAAACCCTAAAACACTACCCCCAGCACGACCCCCTACACTACCCAAACACCACTGCACTACCCTAAACCCTAAAACACTACCCCCAGCACGACCCCCTACACCACCCAAACACCACTGCACTACCCTAAACCCTAGAAAAGAAACCCCACCCCATGCCCAATCCCCCTTACCTCTCACTCCTCATGGTTCCTCTCTCCTCGTGGTTCCTGCTTCACGTCATCTCTGAGGGGCGGTGCACGTCGTTGTGAGGAAATAGAACAGCCTCTGTTTCCTTACAACGACATGGATCGTCTACATGTTTTTTAGAACGCATGGTCATTTACCATACATAGCTTTACAACAAAATTCGTTGTAAAGGCATGCGTGGTAAATGACCATGCGTTCTAAAAAAATGCGTAGTAATGACTTCGTGATGTACAACGCATGCATGGTAATGCATGCGTTGTAATGGTATCGCAAAGTAAAAAATTTGTTGTAACGGCTGTTTACCAATCGAAGCTGGCCCCTGTTCTTCAGTGAGATGTTTATTTGATTAATTAGGAGGAAGGAATGTGTTTTTTTTACCGAAAAGTGCATTCCCGGCTGTTGTATTGTGAAAGTGTCCGCGTGGCCTGGTTTCACTTCCGGTGAGAGAGTGGAAGAGTCTGATTGGATCTAAAGGAGTTCTGTTGTTGGACGGGGCCGGCGCGACATGTCATCAGAAAACATAGCTAATGGAAAGCGTCCTCCCTGAAGTGTGGAGCAGTGCCATGAGAGGTCAACGAGTGTGCGTCCCACCGCAGTATGACCGTACCGCGTGACCCATGTGCCGCCTCCAGGATACGGGAGACAGAAGCGGCATCGCAGGTCCTCTTGTAGACCGTTGTAGCACTAATTCTACATTTTGGTACTAGGGCATTTTAACTTCGTTGTTCCTATCAGATACAAAGAGAAGATCCTGTGTTATTCAGTGTCCTCGTTACCTTTTTTGTGGGTTGTGGTGCTTGTCACTTCGCTGCCCCGCCAGTGCACACGACTGGGCACCCCACCTCGTGTGCCATCTGCAGGGCCTCTGCCCTCGGATCACTGGTTTCGGTTTCTGGAGTGGCAACATAAACAGTTGCTCCCAAAGGACTAGCCTGAACACTTAGGTGAATATCCCCTGCACCAGCATTCCACGGAAATTCTTTCCTAGCTCTCCCACGTCAACGAGCACGGCTCCGCTCGCGACACCGTATGACGTCATCGGAGCCATAAGAGGACCTCGTCGGCGTGCTGACGTCAGTTCCACCCATTTTTTCCGTGCCACCGAGGCAAACAGGGGACCGAGACATTTTCACATGTATACATAGTATAATAAATATATATATATTCACTGAAAAAACCATAGGTTTCAGGCACGTTATAGTTAGAAATTAGCATTTAAAAAACCTTAGAAATTCACTGAAAAAACCATAGGTTTCAGGGGCGTTATAGTTAGTTGGACATTTCACTCGTACAAAACCATAGAAATTCCCCGTTATAGTTAGTTCAGCTAACTATAACTCGCTGCGCTCCGCAATGCACTGCTGATGACGTCACATATTACATCACTCATGACATGGTCAGTGACATCACTCATGACATCACTCATGACATCACTGATGACATCAACCAGTGAATGTGTGTTTTTCTGAAAATTAAATATGTTTTATATATGTATATCTCAAGGTCGATGGAAGAATAAATGGGTATATAAGTGTCTAAATGGATGATTTTTTTTTGTAAAATTGATTGTATAACTGACTAAGTGTATCTTAGTGAATACATGGGTTAGTGAGTAATGTTTAAATATGAAAATATCTGTATCAGTCTCTCACTTTGTGTATAAGTGGCTGCATGGGTTGGTGAGTAGCTACATGAGTGTCTATATGGGTTATTAGTTGTTTTTTTGAGTATCAGTATGAGTGTCTGTATGGTTCGGTGGGGGTATTACTTAGTGCATAGATGCATGAATGAGTGACTCACTGTTTGTATGTGTTGAAGACAGCATGTGTGCAGGACTGTATAGGTGGATGAGTATGTGTATGGGTGTGTTAGTGAGTGAATGGCTGTCTCAATAGTGTCTTTATGAGTAACTACATATGTTTTAAACTAGTATATGTGAGTATTGGTGTATATAAGTGAGTATATGTGAGAGTGAGAGATTGGAAGAGTTCCTGTACAAATAAGTAGGTGTTTCTATAAGTGATTGTTTAAGAGAGTAAGTATGTGTAAGTTTCTGTAGAAGTAAGTGTGGTAGTGTGTGTATAACTGTATATGCAAGTAAATGGATGTTTGATACTTTGTTTGCATGTGTGACTGTGTGTGAGTAACTCTATGGATGAGTGGCGGTGTGTAACAGGATGTATAGGTGTATGAGTACATATGATGAGTGAGTACATGTATGAGTGACTGTATAGGGACTGTTGGTGAATGAGTGGATGTGGGTGTAGAACTTGGAATTAATGAATAGGTGTGTTGTAACTGGTATTGGTATGTCCATTGTTTTGAAAATGTTAGTTTGTATTTTTGAGTGTGTGTATCAAAGGTTATATTAGGGTGAGAAGAGGTCTGCCACTCTATCACAAGGATGATGTCATCAGTGATGTCATTTGAGATGTCATGAGTGATGTCACTGACCATGTCATGAGTGATGTATTATGTGACGTCATCAGCAGTGCATTGCGGGACGCTGCGAGTTATAGTTAGCTGAACTAACTATAACGGGGGAATTTCTCTGGTTTTGTACGAGTGAAATGTCCAACTAACTATAACGCCCCTGAAACCTATGGTTTTTTCATCCATCAGAAAGGTGCTCCAAAATTTGAGGCGCCACACACAGCATACTTTTTCCCCTTTTATTGGCAGGTGTTAAAGGGTTCCAGCTCTTCCCTCCAAGCATAAAATCAGCATTGTCCATCAAATACTTCCAAACGCGTTTCGGGCTTTCATTAGCCCTTGTTCACTGGCACTGGACATAGGCGACAGCAAAAGTTTAACATCGCACCTGCAACAGTTTATATGTCCCGCCCAGTGGGCGTGTGCATAAATTGCATCATGGTAGTTGAAGTTCAACATGAGGTATTATTCCAAGTGGGTGCTGTCAAATCCCATAATAATGCTCATTTAAAAGACCACAGTGGGTTGCTCAAACAAACAAAACTGTTGCCCTTTCTTTTTATGTCCCACCAACAGAGACGCTGTTCCGTGAGCGCTTTCACTTCCCTAGCGCTACGGGACCCACTCGATCAGCAGCGGTGCGTATCGCGGCCTGAGCAGACCGCTAACAAATCCATCAGAAAGGTGCTCCAAAATTTGAGGCGCCACACACAGCGTACTTTTTCTCCTTTTATTGGCAGGTTTTAAAGGGTTCCAGCTCTGCCCTCCAAGCATAAAATCAGCATTGTCCATCAAATACTTCCAAACGCGTTTCGGGCTTTCATTAGCCCTTGTTCACTGACACTGGACATAGGCGACAGCAAAAGTTTAACATCGCACCTGCAACAGTTTATATGTCCCGCCCAGTGGGCGTGTGCAAAAATTGCATAATGGTAGTTGAAGTTCAACATGAGGTATTATTCCAAGTGGGTGCTGTCAAATCCCATAATAATGCTCATTTAAAAGACCACAGTGGGTTGCTCAAACAAACAAAACTGTTGCCCTTTCTTTTTATGTCCCACCAACAGAGACGCTGTTCCGTGAGCGCTTTCACTTCCCTAGCGCTACGGGACCCGCTCGATCAGCAGCAGGGCGTCTCGTGGCCTGAGCAGACCGCTAACAAATCCATCAGAAAGGTGCTCCAAAATTTGAGGCGCCACACACAGCGTAGTTTTTCTCCTTTTATTGGCAGGTTTTAAAGGGTTCCAGCTCTGCCCACCATGTCATGAATGATGTAATATGTGTCGTCATCAGCAGTGCATTGCGGGGGCGCGAGTTATAGTTAGCTGAACTAACTATAACAGCCGAATTTCTCTGGTTTTGTTCTTGTGAAATGTCCAACTAACTATAACGTCCCTGAAACCTGTTGTTTTTTCAGTGAATTTCTAAGGTTTTTTAAATGCTCATTTCTACCTATAACGTCCCTGAAACCTAAGGTTTTTTCAGTGAATTTCAAAGAATTTTTAAATGCTAATTTCTAACTATAACGTCTCTGAAACCTATGGTTTTTTCAGTGAATTTCAAAGGTTTTTAAAATGCTAATGTCTAACTATGCCTACAAAGGTAGGACATGTGAAGAAAGAGGAAGAAAAGCGCAGAAAGAAGCAAGACAAATGCAGAAAGAGGCAACAGAAGTCCAGAAAGACAAAGTAAAGTGCAGGAAGAAGCAAGAGATGTGCAGAGAGAACCAACAGAGGAGCAGAAAGTCCTCCTGTGCCCCCAACCTTTTGCTGATGGTACTGGTGGTAACTGACTCTGACTAAGCAGGCCTAGAGCCAGTGCTATGCTAAAAGACACTTAGAATACAGTGGAAACATCTACATACACTAGGGAACACTATGCGTTGGGGTACACCTGTGATTAGCATGACCTCCTCTGTATTTGCCATGAGTTAGTGCCTAGGTCATTGCAAGAGTACATGGGTAGTGACTGGATGATTAGAGTACTGCAAGGAGAGTGCATGGTGAATTTATAAGTGCTTGTGTTTTGGTGGAGTGATTAGATAAGAACATGGAACTGGCTGGGTGATTGAAGGAGTGCATGGGTAGTGACAAGGAGATGGCTGGACTGAATCAGTAGTGCTCAGGGGATTGTAGCAGTGCATGTGTTAGTGCCTGGGCCATTGCATAAGTACATGGGTAGTGACTGGATGATAAGAGTACTGCGAGGAGAGTGCATGGTGAATTTATAAGTGCTTGTGATTTGGGGCAGTGATTAGATAAGGACATGGAACTGGTTGGGTGATTGGAGGAGTGCATGGGTAGTGACAAGGAGATGGCTGGACTGCATCAGTAGTGCTCAGGGGATTGTAGCAGTGCATGTGTTAGTGCCTGGGTCATTGCATGAGTACATGGGTAGTGACTGGATGATAAGAGTACTGCGAGGAGAGTGCATGGTGAATTTATAAGTGCTTGTGATTTGGGGCAGTGATTAGATAAGGACATGGAACTGGTTGGGTGATTGGAGGAGTGCATGGGTAGTGACAAGGAGATCGCTGGACTGCATCAGTAGTGCTCAGGGGATTGTAGCAGTGCATGTGTTAGTGCCTGAGTCATTGCATGAGTACATGGGTAGTGACTGGATGATTAGAGTACTGCAAGGAGAGTGCATGGTGAATTTATAAGTGCTTGTGTTTTGGTGCAGTGATTAGATAAGGCATGGAACTGGCTGGGTGATTGGAGGAGTGCATGGGTAGTGACAAGGAGATGGCTGGACTGAATCAGTAGTGCTCAGGGGATTGTAGCAGTGCATGTGTTAGTGCCTGGGTCATTGCATGAGTACATGGGTACTGACAGGATGATTAGAGTACTGCAAGGAGAGTGGATGGTGAATGTATAAGTGCTTGGGTTTTGCCGCAGTGATTAGATAAGGACATGGAACTGGCTGGGTGATTGGAGGAGTGCATGGGTAGTGACAAGGAGATGGCTGGACTGCATCAGTAGTGCTCAGGGGATTGTAGCAGTGCATGTGTTAGTGTCTGGGTCATTGCATGAGTACATGGGTACTGACTGGATGATTAGAGTACTGCAAGGAGAGAGCATGGTGAATTTATAAGTGCTTGTGTTTTGGCGCAGTGATTAGATAAGGACATGGAACTGGCTGGGTGATTGGAGGAGTGCATGGGTAGTGAAAAGGAGATGGCTAGACTGCATCAGTAGTGCTCAGGGGATTGTAGCAGTGCATGTGTTAGTGCCTGGGTCATTGCATGAGTGCATGGGTAGTGACTGGATGATTAGAGTACTGCAAGGAGAATGCATGGTGAATTTATAAGTGCTTGTGTTTTGGCGCAGTGATTAGATAAGGACATGGAACTGGCTGGGTGATTGGAGGAGTGCATGGGTAGTGACAAGGAGATGGCTGGACTGCATCAGTAGTGCTCAGGGGATTGTAGCACTGCATGTGTTAGTGCCTGGGTCATTGCATGAGTACATGGGTAGTGACTGGATGATTAGAGTACTGCAAGGAGAGTGAATGGTGAATTTATAAGTGCTTGTGTTTTGGCGCAATGATTAGATAAGGACATGGAACTGGCTGGGTGATTGGAGGAGTGCATGGGTAGTGACAAGGAGATGGCTGGACTGCATCAGTAGTGCTCAGGGGAATGTAGCAGTGCATCTGTTAGTGCATGGGTCATTGCATGAGTACATGGGTAGTGACTGGATGATTAGAGTACTGCAATGAGAGTGCATGGTGAATTTATAAGTGCTTGGGTTTTGGCGGAGTGATTGGATAAGTACATGGAGCTGGCTGGGTGATTAGAGGAGTGCATGGGTAGTGACAGGGCGATGGCTGGACTGCATCAATAGTGCTCAGGGGATTGTAGCAGTGCATGTGTTTGTGCCTGGGTCATTGCATGAGTACATGGGTACTGACTGGATGATTAGAGTAGTGCAAGGAGAGTGCTTAGTGAATTTATAAGTGCTTGTGTTATGGTGCAGTGATTAGATAAGGACATGGAACTGGCTTGGTGATTGGAGAAGTGCATGGGTAGTGACAAGGAGATGGCTGGACGGCATCAGTAGTGCTCAGGGGATTGTAGCAGTGCATGTGTTAGTGCCTGGGTCATTGCATGAGTACATGGGTACTGACAGGATGATTAGAGTACTGCAAGGAGAGTGGATGGTGAATGTATAAGTGCTTGGGTTTTGCCGCAGTGATTAGATAAGGACATGGAACTGGCTGGGTGATTGGAGGAGTGCATGGGTAGTGACAAGGAGATGGCTGGACTGCATCAGTAGTGCTCAGGGGATTGTAGCAGTGCATGTGTTAGTGTCTGGGTCATTGCATGAGTACATGGGTACTGACTGGATGATTAGAGTACTGCAAGGAGAGAGCATGGTGAATTTATAAGTGCTTGTGTTTTGGCGCAGTGATTAGATAAGGACATGGAACTGGCTGGGTGATTGGAGGAGTGCATGGGTAGTGACAAGGAGATGGCTGGACTGCATCAGTAGTGCTCAGGGGATTGTAGCACTGCATGTGTTAGTGACTGGGTCATTGCATGAGTACATGGGTAGTGACTGGATGATTAGAGTACTGCAAGGAGAGTGCATGGTGAATTTATAAGTGCTTGTGTTTTGGCGCAGTGATTAGATAAGGACATGGAACTGGCTGAGTGATTGGAGGAGTGCATGGGTAGTAACACGGAGATGGCTGTGTGAGAAGTTGGCCTGGTATATGCTGTCCACTAGTGATAGTGGGCACCTTGCACCAGTCCAAACAACCCCTTATTGATGATAGGTTAAAGACAACCTTATTTGAAAGCTATCCTAGTGATAGCTATGGAGAGCAGCCTTCAGGCTAAGTCTTGAAGGAATGTAAAGCAGCTTGTTTTACCAGTCTATAATCTCTTGAATGGCTAAATGAAAGGAGACCACACAAGGTATATATATAAAATATATGTATTTATTCTAAAACACACCCTACTAGTCTCTTTATGAGGCTAGAGGCAAAAGAACATATGTTACACTTCAAATATCACAGTAAATCAGCACAATATACGAATGGCCCTAGGGGCGAACCAAACCATATATCAAAAAAGTGGTATAAGAACCACGACTTGACTAGACACAAGGCCTAGAGCCTGTAGAATCACTGGGACCCCAAGGAACCACCCAAGGTAGTGACACAGGGGACCCACGGGGGACGCGTGCAGTGTGAGAACACAGCCGCGAGCGCCCGTTAGCTTCTATGGGGAAAGTCGCGGTTAGAATTTTAGAGTTTAAGGACACTTAGGAGTGGACGAGGAACAAACCCTTTTGGACTTAGATGGTTCTAGGGCCAACACCCACGGGAGCCCCGGAGCACTTGTGTTACCTCACCCAGCGAAGCCGGGTGCATAGGTGTCAAATGGTGTCGGGTCGCGTCATCGTTTTCAATGACAGGAGACCTGAAAGTGCTGATGCCGGGAAGAGGAAAAGTGTCCGAAGAGATACAAGCCTGGATTGAAGATGTGAAGAACCTGAAAGCAGAGGGGACAGAGTCTGGGTCACTTGCCAGTGACCAGGGGCACGCTAGATGAATGCCCACCGATGTTGGGTGCTTCAGGTGAAGAGAGGGGAAGCTTGACTCTTCAGCCACGAGGACCAGGAGGCGTCGACAATGACCAGGAGCTGGATTCGAGCTGTCCATGAAGGATGTCGAGTGCTGCTGCGTCGGTGCCCGTATTGGACACAACAAGCCTTGGCAACAGCAACCCACGCAGGAAGAGGAAAAATGCTTCCGTGTGGACCAGCAAGGTCCGAGGGACTCCCCCAGTGAGGAGGAGTTAGGGCACGTCTGGAGCAACCAGAGAAGCCCAAGGAAAGTCAGAGTTGCCTTCTCAGGGACCCACCAGTTGACGGACCAGGGATCGCGAAGGTACCTCGAGTGAGAACACAAATGGCGGGCTCACGGAACACTCGGGGAGTGTAGGCCCACAATCTTCAGTGTAAATGGTGCTCGGGGTCGGGGCTACAAGTAACCCAGTGCACAGCCTCGAGGGACGTCGATAAGCCAATGCACTTGCAAATGTGCGCGGTGTCCAGGAGTTCCGGTTCCACGTTATCGACGAGGTCAGCCTCGGGGAAGTCTGGAAGTCCACCTCCTGTGATGCAATTACTTCGGAGTCCGGCGGGAGCTTCGGAGATGCACACCGGTCAGATGCTTCGTTGGTGCCTGCCAAGCAGGGGAGTAACTCATTTCCTCCAAGGGAGATTCTTCAGTCATCTGGCGTTGAACAGATCGTCGAAGTTCCAGGATTCAGTTGCAGAGTTTCGTCCAGGGATATCTAAAGTTCTGGTTACAGAGGGTCCTTCTTTATACTGAAGGAAGGGGTTGGACTAACTCAGGGGACCCACCTATGGGAGGGTTTGGAAAGAGGGGTGGCTACACCCATTTCCTTTGTCCAGTTTCACGCCAGAGCAGGGGCTGGTAGCCCCTGCAACTGGTTTGAGCTGGACTATGCACAGGGACACCAAATGTGCCCCCAGTGCAGGACTTCAAAGCACTCCTGGAGTGCTCCCACCCAGCCCCAATACACTAAACCCTGTCTGGGAGGTGGTTACACCTCCCTGTGACAGGAAACCTATTGTCCAGGCCGCCCCTGCTGGAGTTTCAGTCAGCAGCAGGAGGCCAGACTTGTGTCTGTGGCTGGCAGCATCCCTTTTGTGATGCCAGGGATCTGTTAGCTGGTACCAGGTATACCAGTGCTGTCATGTCTCTCCCTCTAGAAGGGTGGGATCATACTCCCACACCAGTTACTGGTGTGGGGGTATGATTCCAAGGTGTTTGACACCAAACACAACATGTTTCCGTGCAGCCATCCCAAAGTTAGCATTTACCGCGAGGTTATAATGCACTTAAGAGTATATGGTCAGGCTGCATCACAGACAACCCCGGAGAATAGATTCTGAAGGCTGCAGAGGGGCTCTGCTCATGCATGGGCACCCTCTCACTTAAAACCAAGCACCCTGCCTTCAGGATTGATAAGGCCTGCCATAGGGGTGACTGATAGGTTTATATGTGCAGTGATAGGGTGAGACATAGTGACCCTATATCTCAGTAAGGGGTGCATGCACCACCTCACTCAGGCTGCAGTAGTAGACCTGTGGTGTCATTTTGGCAGGCTTCCCAGGGGTGGCATAATACATGCTGCAGCCCCTGGTAGGCCCCTGGGGTACCTATGCCCTGGGTACATAGTATACCATATACTAGGGACTTATAAGGGCACCCCAGAATCCAATCTGAAGTGTACCTAAGGTACTAGGAATCCATTTAGAGAGGAAGCAGCTAGGCTGGGATCCTGATTAGCAGGGCCCCAGCCAGACTATAGTCGAAAAACAGTGAAGCATCAGCAAAAAGTGGGGGTAACCATAGAAAGCAGATCCTACTCTCCTACAGGCTGGACTGCATCAGTAGTGCTCAGGGGATTGTAGCAGTGCATGTGTTAGTGCCTCGGTCATTGCATGAGTACATGGGTAGTGACCGGATGATTAGAGTACTGCAAGGAGAGTGCATGGTGAATTTATAAGTGCTTGGGTTTTGGCGGAGTAATTGGATAAGTACATGGTGCTCGCTGGGTGATTGGAGGAGTGCATGGGTAGTGACAGGGCGATGGCTGGACTGCATCAGTAGTGCTCAGGGGATTGTAGCAGTGCATGTGTTAGTGCCTGGGTCATTGCATGAGTACATGGGTAGTGACCGGATGATTAGAGTACTGCAAGGAGAGTGCATGGTGAATTTATAAGTGCTTGGGTTTTGGCGGAGTAATTGGATAAGTACATGATGCTCGCTGGGTGATTGGAGGAGTGCATGGGTTGTGACAGGGCGAAGGCTGGACTGCATCAGTAGTGCTCAGGGGATTGTAGCAGTGCATGTGTTAGTGCCTGGGCCATTGCATAAGTACTTGGGTACTGACTGGATGATTAGAGTACTGCAAGGAGAGTGCATGGTGAATTTATAATTGCTTGGGTTTTGGCGGAGTGATTGGATAAGTACATGGTGCTCGCTGGCTGATTGGAGGAGTGCATGGGTAGTGACAAAGAGATGGCTGGACTGCATCAGTAGTGCTCAGGGGATTGTAGCAGTGCATGTGTTAGTGCCTGGGTCATTGCATGAGTACATGGGTAGTGACTGGATGATTACAGTACTGCAAGGAGAGTGCATGGTGAATTTATAAGTGCTTAGGTTTTGGCGGACTGATTGGATAAGTACATGGTGCTCGCTGAGTGATTGGAGGAGTGCATGGGTAGTGACAAGGAGATGGCTGGACTGCAGCAGTAGTGCTCAGGGGATTGTAGCAGTGCATGTGTTAGTGCCTGGGTCATTGCATGAGTACATGGGTAGTGACTGGATGATTAGAGTAGTGCAAGGAGAGTGCATGGTGAATTTATAAGTGCTTGTGTTTTGGCGCAGTGATTACATAAGGACATGGAACTGGCTGGGTGATTGGAGGAGTGCATGGGTAGTGACAAGGAGATGGCTGGACTGCATCAGTACTGCTCAGGGGATTATAGCAGTGCATGTGTTAGTGCCTGAGTCATTGCATGAGTACATGGGTAGTGACTGGATGATTAGAGTACTGCAAGGAGAGTGCATGGTGAATTTATGAGTGCTTGTGTTTTGGCGCAGTGATCAGATAAGAACATGGAACTGGCTGGGTGATTGGAGGAGTGCAAGGGTAGTGACAAGGAGATGGCTGGACTGCATCAGTAGTGCTCAGGGGATTGTAGCAGTGCATATGTTAGTGCCTGGGTCATTGCATGAGTACATTGGCAGTGACTGAATGATTAGAGTACTGCAAGGAGAGTGCATGGTGAATTTATAAGTGCTTGTGTTTTGGTGCAGTGATTAGATAAGGACTAGGCCTCGGCGGTAAATTCCGTTCCGCTCGCGGAATGTGGGTAATTTCGCGTTCCGCAGAGAACGCGGAATTGCCAAAAATTCCGCGAGCCATGGATTCGCGGAATTTTTTTCTTGTTCGCGCTTTCAAAATGCGTGTTCGTGAGATATTTCCCCCCAAGCACGCAAACAGCATTCGCGAACAGGAAAAAAGCATCGGGAATGGGCGGAACAAGCAATTCCGCGTGTTCACGGAAGTCTGTGCGTGCTTGCGGTGATTTTTTTACCGTTTCGCGGAGCTTTGCGTAGCGCGACTACGCAAATTCCGCCAACCCCTAATAAGGACATGGATCTGGCTGGGTGATTGGAGGAGTGCATGGGTAGTGACAAGGAGATGGCTGGACTGCATCAGTAGTGCTCAGGGGATTATTAGCAGTGCATGTGTTAGTGCCTGGGTCATTGCATGAGTACATGAATAGTGACTGGATGATTAGAGTACTGCAAGGAGAGTGCATTGTGAATTTATAAGTGCTTGTATTTTGGCGCAGTGATTAGATAAGGACATGGAACTGGCTGGGTGATTGGAGAAGTGCAATGGTAGTGGCAAGGAGATGGCTGGACTGCATCAGTAGTGCTCAGGGGATTGTAGCAGTGCATGTGTTGGTTCCTGGGTCATTGCATAAGTAAATGGGAACTGACTGGATAATTAGAGTACTGCAAGGACAGTGCATGGTGAATTTATAAGTGCTTGTGTTTTGACGCAGTGATTAGATAAGGACATGGAACTGGCTGGGTGATTGGAGGAGTGCATGGGCAGTGACAAGGAGATGGCTGGACTGCATCAGTAGTGCTCAGGGGATTGTAGCAGTGCATGTGTTAGTGCCTGGGTCATTGCATAAGTACATGGGTACTGACTGGATGATTAGAGTACTGCAAGGAGAGTGCATTGTGAATTTATAAGTGCTTGTGTTTTGGCGCAGTGATTAGATAAGGACATGGAACTGGCTGGGTGATTGGATGAGTGCATCGGTAGTGAGAAGGAGATGGCTGGACTGCATCAGTAGTGCTCAGGGTATTGTAGCAGGGCATGTGTTAGTGCCTGGGTCATTGCATGAGTACCTGGGTAGTGACTGGATGATTACAGTACTGCCAGGAGAGTGTGTAGGAAGGTGGAATCTGACTGCATGGTTGCCCCCATTTTTTTCCTGGTGTTTGGCTGCTTTTCGACTTAGTTGGACTGGGATCCTGCTATTCAGGGCCCCAGTGTATCTGCTTTCTCTTTAAAATGGATTCCATGTACCTTAGGTACACTCCAGATTGGATTCTGGGGCACCCTTATAAGTCCCTAGTATATGGTACACTATGGGGCAGATCTACAAGGAAGTGCCGCAGCGCGGCACCGCAAGCCCTTTGGCTGCGCCACGCTGCGGCACTTCCGAAGCACAGGAATGCGACATATTTACAAGAATATGTCACATTCCTGTGCTTCCCCCTGCGCTAAGCGCACAAACTGCAGCCATGCGCCGGCGCAGGCACCCTTGCACCATGGTGCAAGGATGCCTGCATGCTGTGGGAGATTGTTTTTGTGCAGGAAGGGTCACTTTCCTGCACAAAAACAATCACTACAGGCATTTTCCTCCTTCAATGTGTGCTGTAGAATGCAGCACGCATTGAAAGAGGAAATAACGAGGAGAAATGAAAACATTTCTCCTCGTTGCGCCTCGCTACGCCACCTCTAGGGTGGCGTAGCATTCACACGCATCTCCAGATTTACGATTTCTCGTAAATCTGGAGATGTGTCTTGTTCCATGGGTGTTGCGTGGGAACACCCACAGCAACACCCATGGAACGCCCCTTCAACGCAAAGTGCTGCGTGTGAAGGGTCCGTATTTACAAGGAGAGGAAAAGTCACGCAGGGTGGCTTTTCCTCTCCTTGTAAATATGGAGGAGCCCCCTGCGCCACCAGTACGTCACGAAAAGTGACGTACTGGTGCCGCAAGGGGCTTGTAAATCTGCCCCTGAGTACCTAGGGCATAGGGACCCCAGAGGCCTACCAGGGGCTGCAGCATGTATTATGCCATCACTGGGAAGCCCTCCAAAATGACACCACAGGTCTGCTACTGCAGCCTGGGTAAGGTGGTGCATGCACCCCTTACAGAGGTATAGGTTCACTATATCTCACCCTATCACTGCACATATAAACATATCAGTCACCCCTATGGCAGGCCTTATCAATCCTGAAGGCAGGGTGCTTGGTTTTATGTGAGAGGGTGCCCATGCATGAGCAGAGCCCCTCTACAGCCTTTGGAATCTATTCTCCGGGGTTGTTTGTGATGCAGCCAAACCATATACTCTTAAGTGCATTATAACCAAATGGTAAATGCTAACTTTGGGATGGGTGCACGGAAACATGTCGTGTTTGGTGTCAAACACCTTGGAATCATACCCCCACACCATTAACTGGTGTGGGAGTATGATCCCACCCTTCTAGAGGGAGAGACATGACAGCACCTGTATACCCGGTACCAGCTAACAGAGCCCTGGCATCACAAAATGGATGCTGCCAGCCACAGACACGAGTCTGCCCTCCTGCTGCTGAACGAAACTCCAGCAGGGGAGGCCTGGACAATAGGTTTCCTGTCACAGGGAGGTGTGACCACCTCCCAGACAGGCTTTAGTGTATTGGGGCTGGGTGGGTGCACTCCAAGAGTACTTTGAAGTCTGCACTGGGGGCACATTTGGTGTCCCTGTGAGTAGTCCAGTTCAAACCAGTTGCAGGGGCTACTCAGCCCCTGCTCTGGTGCGAAACTGGACAAAGGAAATGGGTGTAGCCACCCCTCTTTCCAAACCCTCCCATAGGTGGGTCCCCTGAGTATGTCCAACCCCTTCCTTTGGTATAAATTAGGAACCCCTGGCTACAGGACTTTAGATTACACCTGGACGAAACACTGATACAGAAATCCCAGAACTTCGACGATCTACACGACTAGATGACTGAAGAATCTCCCTTGGAGTAAAGGAGTTACTCCCCTGCTTGGCAGGCACCAAAGATGCATCTGACCTGTCTGCATCTCCGAAGCTCCTGAGGACTCCGAAGAACTTTGCAGCACATGAGGTGGGTTTCCATGGTCTTAGAGGTCGATCAGTGCCCACAGCAAGTCTGAAGCCCCTATCCCTCGTGGCGACCGTGCAACCTGAACCCCTGGCCACCGTGTCACTTGACAGAAGCATCGGCTTTCCGGCAATCCCCGAGGCTGAGCTTTGGGTTACTTGTAGCCCTGACCCCAAGCAGAGAATCCACCGAAGATTGTGAGCCTACACTCCACGAGTATTCCGTGAGCTGCCATTTTGTGATTCCTCTCGAGGTCCCTTTGCAATCCCTGGTCCGTCGACTGGTGGGTCCTTGAGAAGGCAACTCTAAGTTTAATTGGGCTCCCCTGGTTGCTCCAGACATGCCCTGACTCTCCTTTGGTTGGGGAGTCCCCAGAACCTTGCTGGTCTGCACCGAAGCCATTGTTCTCTTCCTGCGTGGGTTGCTGTTGCCAAGGCTTGTTGTGTTCGATCCGAGCACTGACACAGCAGCACTCAACATCCTTTGTGGGACAGCTCGAATCCAGATCCTGGTTGTCATCCACGCCTCCTGGTCCTCTTAGCTGTAGAGTCAAGCTTCACCTCTTCGCACCTGAAGCACCCGACATCGGTGGGCATTCATCTATCGTGCCCCTGGTCACTGGCAAGTGACCCAGACTCTGTACCCTCTGCTTTCAGGTTCTTCACATCTTCGATCCAGGCTTGGATCACCCCGGACACTTTCCTTCTTCACGGCAGCAGCACTTTGCAGCAGATCGCCATTGAAAACGACGATGATTCCCGACACCCTTTGACACCTATGCACCCGGCTTCCCTGGGTGAGGTAACTCGAGTACTCCGGTGCTCCCGTTGGTATTGGCCCTAGAACCCCTTAAGTCTAAAGTGGTTTGCTGAAAGTCCTCTCCGAAGTGTCCTTTATCTTTAAATTTCCAACCGCGACTTTCCCCATAGAAACGTACGGAGCTCGCGGCTGTGTTTACACACTGCACACGTCCCCCGTGGGGCCTCTTTGTCACTACCTTGGGTGGTTCCTTGGGGTCCCAGCGATTCTACGTGCTCTAGGCACTGTGTCTACTCAAGTCGTGGTTCTTATACCACTTACTTAGTATATGGTCTGGTCTCCCCCTGGAGCCTATTGTGTATTGTGCTATTTATTGTTGATTTATTGCTTGTAAATTGTGTGCTTTGACCTCTAGCCTCATAAAGAGACTAGTAGGGAGTGTTTAAAATAAATACATATATTTTATATATATACCTGATGTGGTTCTCCTTTCATTTGGTCCTTCAAGAGATTATAGACTGGTAAAACAAGCTGCTTTACACTCCTTCAAGACTTAGCCTGAAGGCTGCTCTCCATAGCTACCACTAGGATAGCTTTCAAATAAGGTTGTCTTTTAACCTACCATCAATAAAGGTCGTTTGGACTGGTGCAAGGTGCCCACTATAACTAGTGGACAGCATATAGCAGGCCAACTTCTCACATTGGTGTGCAGCGGTTGGGATTCAAGCTTGCCATTGTTTTACCAGATAATCTCATTTGAGTGACTAACTGAAAACCACTAAAGGTACTTTGAGGTACATATAATTCAAGCTTAAATTACAGTAAGTTCTACTGAACTTAGAGTTGTGTGTCAAGGGCTTAGCACACCCTTTCTACAACTCAAGAGAGTTTAGTAGGCCCCACTAGAGTAGGTAGGTGCATACACCACACCACACTAGTTATGTCTTCAAGGCCAGAAGCCAGTGGGCCTCTGCCAACTAAATATGACAATCTCCCATTCTTGGAATTGAGAGCATTGTGTAGTACTAGGCAATTGAAGACAGGGAAAGGTCCAAACACCCAACGCCTCATAGAGGTTCTGCTGTTAGATTATCTCAGGAAGACCTCAGGGTCTGAAGGGGTAGGCAGGTTGGGTGGGGCAGCAAAAGAGGAAGATCCAGGGGGTGAAGACTCCCATGACCTGACCTCTGAGGCTGACCAGGAGGATCAAAATGATCCTAACCTGGAGGATGCAACTCCTCCTGAAGGTGAGGAAGAAGGCCACAGTGGTCCTCTCTTTACTCCACCTGGAAGAGTTGTAAGTGTGCCAAGAAGATCAAGATCTCCTTCTCTGGAATCTAATAATTCTGGTACATCCATAGGGACCTCTGTTTCTTCTCATAGAAGGGAAACCTCCCATGAGAGGAAATACAGACTGCTCAAGTTTGAAGAAGCAAGGCTTAGGATCAGAAGAGAGCAGTTGGCATTGGATAGGGAATCCCTGGAGCTTCAGAAAGCTTCAAGAAAGTTGGGGCTAGAGATCCATGGTGGCAGCAACATCCCTAGTGGTAGAGAGAAGTCTCATGACCATAGGAACCTGAGCAAGATTGTCCCTCCCTACCAGAGTGGGGATGACATCCACAAATGGATAACTGCACTGGAAAGGGCCTGTAAAGTTCAGATGGTCCCCCAGGAGCAGTGGGCAGCAATCTTGTGGCTCTCCTTTGCAGACAAAGGTAGAGACAAGCTCCTTACTGTTAGAGAAGAGGATGCTGACAATTACAAAGTCTTGAAGAGTGCTCTGATTGATGGGTTTGGCCTAACCACTGAACAGTACAGGTTTAAGTTCAGAGACACCCAAAAGGCTCAGACTCAAGACTGGGTTGATTTTGTAGATTGTGCTACTAAGGCTCTGGAAGGTTGGATACATGGCAGCAAGGTGCATGACTTTTTAAGATTGTACAATTTGATTATGAGGGAGCAGATTCTTAATAATTGTCAAAACCAGCTTTTACACCAGTACCTGGTGGACTCTGATCTGACCTCTCCCCAAGAATTGGGAAAGAAGGCAGAAAATGGGTCAGAACCAGAGTAAAGCCAAAGAATCAGGGTGGTGACCAGAAGAAAGATTCTACCAAGTCCCAAGAGAAAGGTGGGGATACAGGGCCCCAAAAGTCCTCTTCTGGGGGTGGGTCCCAAACTCCTTCCTCTCCTGAAAAGAAACCATATTGCCATGTTTGCAAAAAACCTGGTCACTGGAAAACTGATCCCAGTGGCCACAGGATTGGCAATAAAGATAATGTTCCTCCAACTAATACTACCACTCCTCTGGTACTACTAGTAGTAATCCCCCAGGCGGTAGTATTGTACCCAAAAAGTTAGGTGCATTCTCATGGGGAACAGAGGTGGGCCCTAGTTTAGACAGGTCCCCCTCACAGGCCTCCTTAGTCTGTGATGGTGGCATGGGATTTGCCACTTTTACCATGGGTCCCAATGCCTTGGGCAGGTACAGACTGGAGCCACTGATTAATGGTCAGAAAGCTGTGGCATTCAGGGACACGTGCTAGTGTCACCATGGTGGCAGGGAAACTAGTCCCCCCTCACCAGCTTTTACCTGAGTTTAAATACCAGGTGACCAACATTGATGGTGTCAGAACAGATCACCCCATGGCCATAGTCAACCTCAGCTGGGAAGGGTCACAGGCCCAAAGAGAGTGGCAGTGTCCCCAAACTTGCCTGTATATTGCCTAATGGGCAATGATCTGGAGATTTCAGCCTGGGCTGAAGTTGAACACCAGGCCCATCTGAAAATGCTGGGCATCCCTGAGAGAGTTAGTGGGGCTGTGAGGGCCACAGCCCAACCCCAGGGAAATTTTGAAGTGATGGAGCCTGAAAGAATGGCCCTCTCTCCTCCACCAGAGAGCAAAGGTGTTGAAGAAAAGTCTTCTTCCCCCCAGACTATAGGTGAGGGTCAGCTTCCTCAGGGAACTGATTCTACCCCTTGTGAAGGAACTGCCCCAGAGGTAGTCAGGCCTGGCCTGGCAACACCCCTGATGGCAGGGGACCCTTCCAAGGTGGTACCCAGTCTGGAGCAGGTAACCTGCCCCTCTCTACCCTCTCTCAGTCAGCCCAGGGCTGCAGAGGTCAGGGAGGACAGTGGACCCCACAGGGCCCACTACCCAGAGGAACCCCTCCATCAGCAGATTAGGGGCACCCAGTCTAGTAGCCCTAGCAAGGTGAAAATTCCTCAACACACTGAGGGATCCCCCTTACCCCTGTGTAGGGACCTCCCCCAGATGGACTCTGTTGGGCAAAGGCAAACCTGGGACCAAAAGGTTCCAAACCTGCCATGTCCCTCCAGTGTTCCACCCAAAGGGACCCAACCCCCAGCTGTAGGCAGCCAAAGCTTGACCCTTAGAGCTAGACCCAACTTAGTCATGGAAAGAAAGGCCTCCATGGTGGCTAGTGATCTGAGGAAGCTGAGGCCAACTTTATTAGGGCCTCACTTCTCTACTCAGACACCCCACCAGCCTTTTACTTTGCCAAAACACACCACAGGTAGTGACTCCAAATGGTGGAGATCATCCCATCCCCTTGGGGTTAGGAATTGCTTTGTTAACCATAAGACAGGGGGTAACCATGCTAGTGCAGGTACTTCCTTATATGGCCACTTAGTCAATAAAGGCTCAACTGGGCAAGGTTAGCCTTATCTCCTTTCGTTTGGGGGGGGTTATGTAGGAAGGTGGAATCTGACTGCATGGTTGCCCCCATTTTTTTCCTGGTGTTTTGCTTGTTTTCGACTTAGTTGGACTGGGATCCTGCTATTCAGGGCCCCAGTTTATCTGCTTTCTCTTTAAAATGGATTCTATGTACCTTAGGTACACTCCAGATATTGGATTCTGGGGCACCCTTATAAGTCCCTAGTATATGGTACACTATGTACCTAGGGCATAGGGACCCCAGAGGCCTACTAGGGGCTGCTGCATGTATTATGCCACCCCTGGGAAGCCCTCCAAAATGACACCACAGGTCTGCTACTGCAGCCTGGTAAGGTGGTGCATGCACCCCTTACAGAGGTATAGGTTCACTATATCTCACCCTATCACTGCACATATAAACCTATCAGTCACCCCTATGGCAGGCCTTATCAATCCTGAAGGCAGGGTGCTTGGTTTTATGTGAGAGGGTGCCCATTCATGAGCAGAGCCCCTCTACAGCCTTCGGAATCTATTCTCCGGGACTGTTTGTGATGCAGCCAAACCATATACTCTCAGCACTCAACATCCTTCGTGGGACAGCTCAAATCCAGCTCCTGGTCATCGTCGATGCCTCCTGGTCCTCGTGGCTGCAGAGTCAAGCTTCACCTCTTCGCACCTGAAGCACCCGACATCGGTGGGCATTCGTCTATCGTGCCCCTGGTCACTGGCAAGTGACCCAGACTCTGTCCCCTCTGCTTTCAGGTTCTTCACATCTTCGATCCAGGCTTGGATCACCCCGGACACTTTCCTTCTTCACGGCAGCAGCACTTTGCAGCAGATCGCCATTGAAAATGACGACGATTCCCGACACCCTTGGTGAGGTAACTCGAGTACTCTGGTGCTCCCGTGGGTATTGGCCCTAGAACCCCTTAAGTCTAAAGGGGTTTGCTGAAAGTCCTCCAGAGTGCATGGTGAATTTATAAGTGCTTGTGTTTTGGTGCAGTGATTAGATAAGGACATGGAACAGGCTGGGTGATTGGAGGAGTGCATGGGTAGTGACAAGGAGATGGCTGGACTGCATCAGTAGTAGTGCTCAAGGGATTGTAGCAGTGCATGTGTTAGTGCCTGGGTCATTGCATGAGTACATGGGTAGTGACTGGATGATTAGAGTACTGCAAGGATAGTGCATTGTGAATTTATAAGTGCTTGTGTTTTGGCGCAGTGATTAGATAATTACATGGAACTGGCTGGGTGATTGGATGAGTGCATGGGTAGTGAGAAGGAGAAATATGTTGTAAATCTTCCATCATTTATCAAAGACAGCAAAGATATCCTAGTCAAACTAAGGGATTTCCAATGGTCGGATGATCTTACTTTTGTAACTTTTGACGTTGTGGGTTTATACACCTGCATAGTCAAGGACTTTGGGTTACATGCAGTAAGGACTTTCTTAGACAAAGAAAGTGCAAATCTGTATGAATTTAACGAGATGGTGGTAGAAATGATTAACCTAATTTTAGACAACAATTTTTTCCTGCATGATAAATGTTGGTACCAGCAGATACTTGGGACTGCTATGGGTTCCAGGTTCGCTCCCTCCTACGCCTGCCTTTTCATGGGCTGGTTTGAGAGGGAGTATGCCTGGAGCCGACGTGCCTCCCCCTGGACGGAATACATTGTGTCCTGGGGGAGGTACATAGACGACATTATCTGCTTATGGTCAGGATCCAGTGAGCAGTTGCAGCAATACTTCTTGTATCTAAATTCCAATGATTTCAACGTCAGGTTCACTATGAACTGTGATAAAGAGAGAATTAATTTTCTTGATATACAGTTCTATATTAAGGATCAGGTGATTGAAAGTACACTCTTTAGGAAGGATACAGCTTTCAATGGGGTTCTCCATGCTGGGAGTGCCCACTCGAGGTCGGTAATTAACAACATCCCTTTTGGGGAGATGACTAGAATCCGCAGGAATTGTAGTAAGGAAGAGACATTTTTGACAAATATACATGAATGTGAGCAGAGATTTTTAAAAAGGGGATACAAAAAGAGATTCTATCCAAAGCAGTGATTAAAATAAAGAATTTAACCAGGGAAGACACTCTCCGTGAGACTCCCAAAAATAAAAAAAAGGCACTATACCAGACAGGCAAGTCAGTTTAGTCACACAATATAATCTTAATTGTGGCAAAATTCGAAATATCTTGAAAAAGAATTGGGGTTTGCTATTGGATGTACCGGGACTGAGAAAAAGCATTTCAGATACACCCATGGTAGCGTACCGTAAGGGAAAAACATTACGTGATAATCTTTGTCCCAGCTACGTCTTTAACAAACAGGGTCAGAACACTTGGCTACCCCCAAACCTTTGGGCTTTTACACTTGTGCCTGTTGTAATATCTGTTCGTTTGGCCGCAATAAAATCAGCAGTTTCACATATAACAACTCTAAGTCCTATGATATTGCATACTTTATAAATTGCAATACAACCCATGTAATTTATGTTTTAGGATGTGATTGTGGCATCATCTATGTGGGTAGTACTGTACGTTCCTTAAAAGCACGTGTACAGGAACATCGAAGGGCAATAATAAATAAGGATAGCCGCTACCCCCTCACCGAACATTATAGGGACATACACCCTAATAATAATAATTTCTGGTTTCATGGTATTGACCATGTCCCCTGTGGAAATAGGGGTGGGAACCGTGAACTGCTGGTCAGACAGAGGGAAGCAAAATGGATTTGTTGCCTCCAAGCTACTTTAATGGGACACAATACGGATAAGGAATTACATTATTTTTTGGGATAATGCATGACAGCAATATCTTTTCTGCGTTTTGAGTACCCCTCTTCTGTATTTTAGGACACTAGTTTGTTGCCCTTTCCTTTTACATCAAACCCACATCATTCAGGATTTTCTTTCCAATCATGTACCTGCTTTCCCCTTTTCTATCTAATCAGTATAGTGCCTCTTGCTATACCATCAAAATATGTCTCTCTATATAAAGAAACTTTGTTATCTCGGTCTCTTTTGTCCTTTGTAATAGAGTTTTGGCCCTTCGATAACATTACAATATGTTCGTTGTTTTTTCTTCTGATTTGACTTTTCATTCCTTTTTATTTTTGGTTTTTAATTTTCTCGCTTCTTTATTTTTTCTATTTTTAAACTCTAAGATAGGTACTTTTAAGTCGAATGTGAAATTTAGTCGCACGCGCTAGTGCGATTTATTGTATTTAGATCATTTTTTGCGCCCATCTGATAAGATCATCAGCACTTTTACATCACTATGAGATGGCCGCCGCATTTATATAGTTCTTGAATGGAACTACTGGGCTTTGTGTCCCTTTTCACTTTCCATAGGTTTTTTGGGATTTTTCTTTTTGGTACGTTCATGTGACTGCAATTTACGAGATGACGCAGTAAACCCTCTGGGCTTTAAATAATGGCGCCATTCTCGTACAGATCAACTCTGCCGGTTATCATGCTGTTCCAGTTCTACATGTCCTAGAGGTAAGCGGACGGCGGGTTTTTGAATAATTTCATAGATAACTGTCGGGATTTATGCATATTTAGGTGTGCTCTTTGTGACTGTTCGGTTACGTTTTTTGTTGTTTACTTAACTTTATTGTGGTTATCCGGGAACACTGCTTTCTTTTTAACTTTTGTCTAGAGATTAATCGCAGAGATCATAGATGAGACTAACGCATACCTAGGTGTGTTTTTCGTAACTTATTCGTTACATTTTGCTGTTTAAACTAACTTGGTTGTGACTATCTGGAAACACTGATATTTAATTCTGCACAGAATTACCAAGCTCATTTTGCAGCATATGATTATTTCATTTTATTTGCTCACCCAGTTTTATACTTAGGGAGCGCGTAAGGAGGAGACTCTCATACTTCTAACCTTGCTTATGAACTGAGACTCAGGACGTGATGATTTTTTGAATTTATTGAATTTTGCGTGTTATCATCTGTCATTCTTTGGAAAACAGGTGTTACCGTTTCCATTTATGAAAGGCAGCACGCTAGGAGTAGATGACTCGCTTGCCCCGCAATTATTTGTTTACTTATCACTTAGGACGTCTTATGGCGAGATTCTTAGTTTTCCTTGTTTACCGGTCATCTATTATCACTGTTCACTATAGGACATCTTAGATAATGGGTCCTGATGTTGGTTTATTGATCAATATATTTTTCTTTTCTTTTCTTTTTCTTTACTTACATCCTTTGTATTTAATTCGGACATTGCATACTGTTTTTGGAGTGTGCACACCATATATGTGTCGTAGTAATCTGTGCTGTATTTTAGCACTGGCTATGCAGTTCGTAATATTTACATTTTTTCCTTTTTATAGGAGGCATGCCAGGATCCTAATTGCAAATAAAGCAGTGTTTTTTTAACTATGCCCATTACCATTAAGGCTTTGAGCCATCTCTATTACAACATATAAATTACTAATTCGTGTGAGGTGAGTTTACCGACTATCAACAGTATCGGCCCTCACTTCATACGTTACAAGTGATGTGGACTTGGCTTTGTTATTTAGATTAATTATTGTTTTCCTCTTTTTGAAGTTGATGGTGGTATTTTTATGTTAGGGATATTATTATTTCTCTGCTTCTATTCTCGTATTGCTCTTGATTTTTTAAATTATTATATGGGTGTCCTCCAATGTCACTCTAAGACTAGCGGTTTGGTTCCCATTTGATAAATGCTCACATTGACTACTAAATATAGGAGATGCTCAGAGTGTACTTCCTATTTTTTATCATGCTAACTTTAGCCTTTACCCTTTTTCAGAGCTTTACATACCTTGCCCTGGGCGGATCGTGCCTTTTGAGTTGTTATTTCTTTTAAAATATTTTGTTATTCATTACGGAATAGTTGGATATCGAAGAGGTGAGATATAGTGATAATTCCTTATCTAAATTGATATCTGTGTTTTTTCCAATATTATAGTATTTACTTCAATGGCACCATTTAGATCATGGTGCTGTTCCTTTTAAGACATAACAATCCGCCTAAGATACATTACATCTCTCATTTTTATTATTCTTTTCCCTTTCTCTTTCTTCCCTTCCCCTTAAGATTCCCTATGACTTTGTTATGTAACATCTTGTGTTTTTGTTTTTCTCCTAAATATATATTCTTTAGCTTATGTTATTTTATACATAGGAATTTCGCATTCTTATTTCATGTGTGTCATTGTGTTGTATATACAGTCTTGTGTAACTTATGTTATGCTTAATGTTATGTTTATATGTATGTAATATCAATGTGACATATATCCATCTTGTATGAGTTTGTGGGTCATTGTGTGAAATATGTAGCTTTTAAATGTTGTTTATGTTTTTAATGTTATGTTTTGTCTATGATTGTTACAGCCCTGATGAAGTTCCTTTTGGCACTATTGGGAACGAAACGCGTTGGCTGTGTGCCAGTTTTAAAGACTGATTGAATAAAGGAAATAACTATGGAATTACTGCTTACGTGCTTGACTTCCATGTGAGTGCACCTGCCGCTTTTTCTTGAAAATCTTTGGTTGTGATTTGCACCTTTGGACGACGGGTGCAGGAAGTGTTTTTGCACCACCCCTCAATTGACTGTACATGTGGATTGGTTGAGCTGGACCTTGGTCTGTCGTCTGTTTTTTGTTTGCTAAGTGAGAAGGAGATGGCTGGACTGCATCAGTGGTGCTCAGGGGATTGTAGCAGTGCATGTGTTAGTGCCTGGGTCATTGCATGAGTATATGGGTAGTGACTGGATGATTAGAGTACTGCGAGGAGAGTGCATGGTGAATTTATAAGTGCTTGTGATTTGGCGCAGTGATTAGATAAGGACATGGAACTGGTTGGGTGATTGGAGGAATGCATGGGTAGTGACAAGGAGATGGCTGGACTGCATCAGTAGTGCTCAGGGGATTGTAGCAGTGCATGTGTTAGTGCCTGGGTCATTGCACGAGTACATGGGTAGTGACTGGATGATTAGAGTACTGCAAGGAGAGTGCATGGTGAATTTATAAGTGCTTGTGTTTTGGCGCAGTGATTGGATAAGGACATGGAACTGGCTGGTTGATTGGAGGAGTGCATGGGTAGTGTCAAGGAGATGGCTGGATTGCAACAGTAGTGCTCAGGGGATTGTAGCAGTGCATGTGTTAGTGCCTGGGTCATTGCATAAGTACATGGGTAGTGACTGGATGATTAGAGTACTGCAAGGAGAGTGCATGGTGAATTTATAAGTGCTTGTGTTTTGACGGAGTGATTGGATAAGTACATGGTGCTGGCTGGGTGATTGGAGGAGTGCATTGTGAGAAGTTGGCCTGGTATATGCTGTCCACTAGTTCTAGTGGGCACCTTGCACCAGTCCAAACAACCCTTATTGATGATAGGTTTAAAGACAACCTTTATTGAAAGCTATCCTAGTGGTAGCTATTTAGAGCAGCCTTCAGGCTAAGTCTTGAAGGAGTGTAAAGCAGCTTGTTTTACCAGTCTATAATCTCTTGAATGACCAAATGAAAGGAGACCACACCAGGTATATATATAAAATATATGTATTTATTCTAAAACACACCCTCCTAGTCTCTTTATGAGGCTAGAGGCAAAAGGACATATGTTACACTTCAAATATCACAGTAAATCAGCACAATATACGATTGGCCCTAGGGGCGTACCAAACCTTATATCAAAAAAGTGGTATAAGAACCACGACTTGTCTAGACACAAGGCATAGAGCCTGTAGAATCGCTGGGACCCCAAGGAAACACCCAAGGTAGTGACACAGGGGACCCACGGGTGACGCGTGCAGTGTGAGAACACAGCCGCGAGCACCCTTTAGCTACTATGGGGAAAGTTGCGGTTGGAATTTTAGAGTTTAAAGACACTTAGGAGTGGACGAGGAACAAACCCTTTTGGACTTAGATGGTTCTAGTGCCAATACCCACGGGAGCACCAAAGTACTCGTGTTACCTCACCCAAGGAAGCCGGGTGCATAGGTGTCAAATGGTGTCGTGTCGCGTCGTCGTTTTCAATGGCAGGAGACATGAAAGTGCTGATGCCGAGAAGAGGAAAAGTGTCCGAAGAGATCCAAGCCTGGATCGAAGATGAGAAGAACCTGAAAGCAGAGGGGACAGAGTCTGGGTCACTAGCCAGTGACCAGGGCACGATAGACGAATGCCCACCGTTGTCGGGTGCTTCAGGTGCAAAGAGGTGAAGCTTGACTCTTCAGCCACGAGGACCAGGAGGCGTCGACGACAACCAGGAGCTGGATTCGAGCTGTCCCATGAAGGATGTCAAGTGCTGCGGTGTCGGTGCCCGGATTGGACACAACAAGCCTTGGCAACAGCAACCCATGCAGGAAAAGATCAATGGCTTCTGTGCAGACCAGCAAGGTCCTGGGGATTCCCCAAGTGATGGAGAGTCAGGCCACGTCTGGAGCAACCAGAGAAGCCCAATAAGAGTTAGAGTTACCTTCACAGGGACCCACCAGTCGACGGACCAGGGATTGCGAAGGTACCCCAAGCGGAAATACAAAGCGCAGGCTCACGGAACACTCGTGGAGTGTAGGCCCACAATCTTCAGTGCAAAAGGTGCTCGGGGTCTGGTATACAAGTAACCCAATGCAAAGCCTCGAGAGTTGTCAGGAAGCTGATGCACTTGCAAATGTGCGCGGAGTCTAGGGGTTCCGGTTCCACGGTACCCACGAGGGCTACGGGTCTCAGCTTTGCTGGGGCCTCGGTTCGGCCTCTGCAAAGTCGGGAAATTCACCTCTGGTGTTGCAAAGTCTTCAGCGTCTGGAGGGAGCTTCGGAGATGCAGACCGGACAGATGCTTCTTTGGTGCCTGCCAAGCAGGGGAGTAACTCCTTTACCCCAAAGGAGATTCTTCAGTCATCTGGCGTTTAACAGATCATCGAAGGTCCAGGATTCAGTTGCAGAGTTTCGTCCAGGAATATCTAAAGTTCTGGTTACAGAGGTTCCTTCTTTATACCCACGGAAGGGGTTGGACTAACTCAGGGGACCCACCTATGGGAGGGTTTGGAAAGAGGGGTGGCTACACCCATTTCCTTTGTCCAGTTTCACGCCAGAGCAGGGGCTGGTAGTCCCTGCAACTGGTTTGAACTGGACTATGCACAGGGACACCAAATGTCCCCCCAGTGCAGAATTCAAAGCACTCTGAGAGTGCACCCACCCAGCCCCAATACACTAAGACCTGTCTGGGAGGTGGTAACACCTCCCTGTGACAGGAAACCTATTGTCCAGGCCTCCCCTGCCGGAGTTTCGGTCAGCAGCAGGAGGCCAGACTCGTGTCTGTGGCTGCAGCATCCATTTTGTGATGCCAGGGCTCTTTTAGGTTGCTACCGGGTATACCGGTACTGTCATGTCTCTCCCTCTAGAAGGGTGGGATCATACTCCCACACCAGTTACTGGTGTGGGGGTATGATTCCAAAGCGTTTGACACCAAACACGACATGTTTCCGTGCAGCCATCCCAAAGTTAGCATTTACCGCGAGGTTATAATGCACTTAAGAGTATATGGTCAGGCTGCACCACAGACAACCCCGGAGAATAGATTCCGAAGGTTGCAGAGGGGCTCAGCTCATGCATGGGCACCCTCTCACATAAAACCAAGCACCCTGCCTTCAGGATTGATAAGGCCTGCCATAGGGAGGACTGATAGGTTTCTATGTGCAGTGATAAGTTATATATAGTGAACCTATATCTAAGTAAGGGGTGCATGCACCACCTTACCCAGGCTGTAGTAGCAGACCTGTGGTGTCATTTTGGAAGGCTTCCCAGGGGTGGCACAATACATGCTGCAGCCCCTGGTAGGCCTCTGGGGTACCTATGCCCTGGGTACATAGTATACCATATACTAGGGACTTATAAGGGCAGCCCAGAATCCAATCTGAAGTGTACGTAAGGTACTAGGAATCCATTTATAGAGGAAGCAGCTAGGCTGGGTTCCTGATTAGCAGGGCCCAAGCCAGACTAAAGTCGAAAAACAGTGAAGCATCAGCAAAAAGTGGGGGTAACCATAGGAAGCAGATCCTACTCTCCTACATAACCCCCCATACGCAGGGACATTAAACTAACCTTGACCAGTTGAGTTTTCATGTTCTAAGTGGAAATATCTGGAGAGTCCATCTGCATTGGCATGGTTACTCCCAGGTCTATGTTCCACTGTATAGTCCATCCCCTGTAGGGAAATGGACCACCTCAAACGTTTGGGGTTTTCACCCTTCATCTGTTTTAGCCATAAGAGGGGCTTATGGTCTGTCTGAACAATGAAGTGAGTTCCAAATAAGTATGGCCTCAACTTCTTCAGAGCCCAAAGCACAGCAAAGGCCTCCCTCTCAATGGCTGACCAACGTTTCTCTCTGGGGGTCAGCCTTCTGCTAATAAAAGCTACTGGCTGATCCTGACCTTCATCATTCAACTGTGACAGTACAGCCCCTACCCCCAATTCAGATGCATCTGTTTGGACAATGAACTTCTTGGAGTAATCAGGACTTTGCAGAATGGGAGCAGTGCACATGGCCTGCTTCAGGTCATCAAATGCCTTTTGACAGCTAACTGTCCACTGAACCTTTTTTGGTATTTTCTTAGAGGTTAAGTCATTCAGGGGTGTCACTATAGATCCATACCCCTTGACAAATCTTCTGTAATACCCAGTCAGGCCTAAGAAGGCTCTCACCTGAGTCTGGGTAGTTGGAGCAACCCAGTCCATGATGGTCTGGATTTTGCTCTGCAATGGTTGAACCTGATCCCCACCTACCAGGTGGCCCAGGTACACAACCTGACTCTGCCCTATCTGGCACTTAGTGGCCTTGATAGTTAAGCCTGCTTTCTGCAGGGCCTCCAAAACATTTCTGAGGTGGACCAGGTGATCCTCCCAGGTGGAGCTAAAGACAGCAATATCATCTAGATATGCTGCACTATAGGCTTCCAGACCTGTAAGGACTTTATTCACCAACCTCTGAAAAGTAGCAGGTGCATTCTTCAAACCAAAGGGCATCACCACAAACTGATAATGCCCACTAGGGGTAGAAATTCTGTCTTTGGCTTTGCATCATCAGCTAGTCTGATCTGCCAGTAGCCAGCTGTCAAGTCAAATGTGCTTAGAAACTTGGCTGAGGCCAAAATATTAATCAGCTCATCTGCCCTTGGGATGGGATGGGCATCAGTCCTAGTGACTGCATTGAGACCCCTGTAGTCTACACAAAACCTCATCTCTCTTTTACCACCCTGGGTGTGAGGTTTGGGCACCAAGACTACTGGACTAGCCCAAGGGCTATCTGAGGGTTCAATGACTCCCAAATCCAACATCTTTTGGACCTCTATCCTGATACAATCCCTGACATGATCAGGCTGCCTGTAGATTTTATTCTTGACAGGAAGACTGTCCCCAGTGTCCACTTCATGAGTGCACCAGGTAGTCTGACTAGGTGTCAGGGAGAACATATGCC
The DNA here is from genome assembly GCA_963921515.1 of Calotriton arnoldi. Classification (NCBI taxonomy): domain Eukaryota; kingdom Metazoa; phylum Chordata; class Amphibia; order Caudata; family Salamandridae; genus Calotriton; species Calotriton arnoldi. The sequence goes on along the minus strand of CAWUFW010017320.1, from coordinate 133,295 downwards.
TGAACTGGCTGAGAACTTTTCTGCAGTCAGTTTATTGTTGGACAGTGAGGCTGCCTGCCAAGGCTACACCATCTACTGATCCATCATCAGGGTTCTGAGAGAGCAGGTCAGGGAGTGGATCACTCTCTTCCTCCTGTCCCTCATCAGTAGCCATGAGCAAGCCCATGTTTGCCCTGTCGACATATGGTTTCAGTCTGTTGACATGAAGTACCCTGTGGGGACTCCTGGGAGTTCTAAGGTCAATCAAGTAGGTAACCTCTCCCTTTTGTTCAACAATTGTAAGGGGCCACTCCACTTGTCTTGGAGAGCTGCTGGGGCCACAGGCTCCAACACCCACACCTTCTGTCCTTGCTGGTACACAGTCAGCACAGCCTTTTGGTCATGCCAGGCCTTTTGTAGTTCCTGGCTAGCCTCAAGGTTTTTAGTTGCCTTTTTCATATACTCTGCCATCCTGGAGCGGAGAGCAAGTACATAGTCCACTATGTCCTGTTTAGGGGGTTTGAGAGGTAACTCCCATCCCTCCTTCACCAGACACAATGGACCTCTGACAGGATGGCCAAACAAAAGTTCAAAAGGGCTGTAGCCAACCCCCTTTTGAGGCACCTCCCTGTATGCAAATAAAAGGCAGGGCAAGAGTATGTCCCATCTTCGCCTAAGCTTTTCTGGGATCCCTTTAATCATGCCCTTTAAGGTTTTGTTGAACCTTTCAACTAAACCATTGCATTGTGGGTGATAGGGGGTGGTGAATTTATAATTCACTCCACACTCCTTCCACATTGCAGTCAAGTAGCCTGACATGAAGTTTGCATCTCGGTCAGATACTACCTCCTTAGGAAAACCCACCCTTGAGAATACTCCCAAGAGGGCCCTTGCTACCACAGGAGCTGTGGTGGTCCTAAGTGGAATGGCTTCTGGGTACCTAGTGGCATGGTCCACCACCACCAGGATAAACTGTGCCCAGAGGCTGTCTGAGGATCCATGGGACCAACTATGTCAATACCAACCATCTCAAAGGGAACCCCCACCACAGGTAGTGGTATCAGGGGGGCCTTTGTGGTTCCACCTGCCTTCCCACTGGCTTGGCAGGTTACACAGGAGCGACAAAACTCTTGGTGTCTTCAGACATGTGGGGCCAGTGAAAGTGAGGGACAATTCTGTCCCAAGTCTTGTTCTGGCCCAGGTGACCTGCTAGAGGAATATCATGGGCTAGTGTCAATAGGAAGCCCCTAAATTTCAGAGGTATTACCAACCTCCTGGTAGCACCAGGCTTGGGGTCTCTACTTTCTGAATATAGGAGTCCATCATCCCAATATATTTTATGGGTGCCACTAGCATTCCCAGCAGTCTCAGCAGCAGCTTGCTGTCTGAGGGGTTGAAGAGAGGGGCAGCTCAGTTGCTCCTGACTCAGTTCTGCCCTGGAAGGGCCCCCTGTCCCCAAGAACTCAACCTGATCAGGCTCAAGTTCCTCTGGGACAGTTCCTTCTTCAGGACTAAGATCCTCTCCCTCAGGAGACTGATCTGTATTCTGAGTCAGGGGGGAAGGCTCTGCCTTAACCCTACTGCTCCTTCTCTTGGGAGGCACCTGGTCCATTCTTCCAGAATCCAGGGCCTGTCCAGTGTTTGACATTTTGGCCTGTGACCTGGTCACAGCAAAAACATGTGCAGGGATACCTAGCATTTCTGCATGGGTCCTGAGCTCCACTTCTGCCCAAGCTGAAGTTTCCAGATCATTGCCAAGCAAGCATTCAACAGGGAGGTCTGCACTTACCACAACTTTCTTGAGGCCAGTTACCCCTCCCCAGGAGAAATTAACAACTGCCAAGGAATGGTCTGTCCTGACATTGCTAGCATTGGTCACTTTGTACATCTCACCAAGTATAATCTGCTCAGGAGCCACAAGATCTTTTGTCACCATTGTGACACTGGCTCCTGTGTCCCTGAATGCCAAAGCCTCTTTTCCATTAATCAAGGGCTGTTGTCTGTATTTGCCCAAGTTACTGGGACTTACAAAGGAGGATATATCCATGCCTCCATCACAGATCAGGACAGCCTGAGTTGGAACTCTGACTAGGCCAGAGTCCATCTCAGAACCCAGGGTTAACCCTACTATACCCTTATTCTGAGTACCACCACTTGTAGCTGCACTAGGGGGAACAGTTGCCTTAGGGGCAATGGTGGCTGGAGTTGAGTCTTTGGACTTTGTACAGTCACTAGTCCAATGGTTTTTCTGCTTACAGATTTTACACCATGGTTTCTTTTGGCCTTTACCTTTGTTAGATTGGGACTCCCCCCAGATGCAGATTTTTGGTGACCTTGAGAAGACTTCTGGTCTTTACCCTTTTCCCTACCCTTGTCAGAGTTCTTAGAATCTTGCTTCTTCTGGTCACCACCTTGGTTCTGAACCTTCTGCCTCACCCTGGTTCTGACCCATTTGTCTGCCTTCTTTCCCAATTCTTGGGGAGAGGTCAGATCAGAGTCCACCAGGTACTGATGCAACAGTTGATTTTGACAATTATTAAGGATCTGCTCTCTCATGATTAAATTATACAATCCTTTGAAATCACACACCTTACTGCCAAGTAACCAACCTTCCAGAGCCTTGGTAGCACAATCTACAAAGTCTACCCAGTCTTGATTCTGTGCCTTTTGAGTATCCCTGAACTTTAACCTATATTGTTCAGTGGTTAGGCCAAACCCATCAATCAGTGCACTTTTCAAGCTTTGGTAATCATCAGCATCCTCTTCTCTTACAGTGAGGAGCTTGTCTCTACCTTTGTCTGCAAAGGAGAGCCACAAGATTGCTGCCCACTGCTCCTGGGGGACCCTTTGTACTTTACAGGCCCTTTCCAGTACAGTGATCCATTTGTGGATGTCATCCCCACTCTGGTAGGGAGGGACAATCTTGTTTAGGTTTCTATGGTCATAAGACCTTTCCCTAACACTAGGGAAGTTGCTGCCACAATGGGGCTCTAGCCCCAAATTTCTTTGAGCTTTTTGAAGCTCTAGGGACTCCCTATCTAAAGCCAGCTGCTCCCTTCTGATTCTAAGCTGAGCTTCCTCATACTTGAGCAGTCTCTCCTTTCTCTCATGAGAGGATTCCCTCCTATGAGAGGAGACAGAGGTCCCTTTTGAGGTACCAGAATGGATAGACTTCACAGAGGGAGATCTTGGCCTCCTTGGTACACTCACCACTCACCCAGGTGGAGTAAAGATAGGGCCATCTTGGCCTTTTTCCTCACCTTGAGGAGGAGTTGCATTCTCCAGGTTAGGATCATTGTCATCCTCCTGGTCAGCATCAGGGGTCAGGTCAGGGTTTTCTACACCTTCTGGCCCTTCCTCTTCTGCTGCCCCACCCAACCTGCCTACCCCTTCAGACCCTAAGGGTCTTCTGAGATCATCCAACAGTAGCACCTCTATGAGGCGTTGGGTGATTGCACTTTTGCCTGTATTCAATTTCCTAGCAGTGCACAATGCTCTCAATGCCAAGAATGGGAGATTGTCATATCTAGTTGGTAGGAGCTCACTGTCTCCTGACAGGGACCTACTGGTTCCTGGTCTTGAAGACATCACTAGTGTGGAGTGGTGTATGCACCTACCTACTCTAGTGTGGCCTACCAAACTCTCTTGAGTTGTAGAAAGGGTGTGCTAAGCCCTTGACACACAACTCTAAGTTCAGTAGAACTTACTGTAATTTTAAGCTTGTTTTATATGTACCTTCAGGTACCTTTAGTGGTTTTCAGTTAGTCACTCACTTTTGATTATCTGGTAAAACAATAGCAAGCTTGAATCCCAACCGCTGCACACCAATGTGAGAAGTTGGCCTGGTATATGCTGTCCACTAGTTCTAGTGGGCACCTTGCACCAGTCCAAACAACCCTTATTGATGATAGGTTTAAAGACAACCTTTATTGAAAGCTATCCTAGTGGTAGCTATGGAGAGCAGCCTTCAGGCTAAGTCTTGAAGGAGTGTAAAGCAGCTTGTTTTACCAGTCTATAATCTCTTGAATGACCAAATGAAAGGAGACCACACCAGGTATATATATACAATATATGTATTTATTCTAAAACACACCCTCCTAGTCTCTTTATGAGGCTAGAGGCAAAAGGACATATGTTACACTTCAAATATCACAGTAAATCAGCACAATATACGATTGGCCCTAGGGGCGTACCAAACCATATATCAAAAAAGTGGTATAAGAACCTCGACTTGTCTAGACACAAGGCCTAGAGCCTGTAGAATCACTGGGACCCCAAGGAACCACCCAAGGTAGTGACACAGGGGACCCACGGGGGACGCTTGCAGTGTGAGAACACAGCCGCGAGCGCCCGTTAGCTTCTATGGGGAAAGTCGCGGTTGGAATTTTAGAGTTTAAGGACACTTAGGAGTGGACGAGGAACAAACCCTTTTGGACTTAGATGGTTCTAGGGACAATACCCACGGGAGAACCAAAGTACTCGTGTTACCTCACCCAGGGAAGCCGGGTGCATAGGTGTCAAATGGTGTCGGGTCGCGTCGTCGTTTTCAATGGCATGAGACCTGAAAGTGCTGATGCCGAGAAGAGGAAAAGTGTCCAAAGAGATCCAAGCCTGGATAGAAGATGAGAAGAACCTGAAAGCAGAGGGGACAGAGTCTGGGTCACTAGCCAGTGAACAGGGGCACGATAGACAAATGCCCACCGTTGTTGGGTGCTTCAGGTGATAAGTGGTGAAGCTTGACTCTTCAGCCACGAGGACCAGGAGGTGTCGACAACAACCAGGAGCTGGATTCGAGCTGTCCCACGAAGGATGTCGAGTGCTGCGGCATCGGTGCCCGGATTGGACACAACAAGCCTTGGCAACAGCAACCCACGCAGGAAGAGAACAATGGCTTCTGTGCGGACCAGCAAGGTCCTGGGGACTCCCCAAGCAATGGAGAGTCAGGACACGTCTAGGGCAACCAGGGAAGCCCAATCAGAGTTAGAGTTACCTTCACAGGGACCCACCAGTCGATGGACCAGGGATCGCAAAGGTACCCCAAGCGGAAATACAAAGCGCAGGCTCACGGAACACTCGTGGAGTGTAGGCCCACAATCTTCAGTGCAAAAGGTGCTCGGGGTCTGGGCTACAAGAAACCCAATGTACAGCCTCGAGAGTCATCAGGAAGCTGATGTACTTGCAAATGTACGCGGTGTCCAGGGGTTCTGGTTCCATGGTACCCACGAGGGCTACAGGTCTCAGCTTTGCTGGGGACTCGGATCGGCCTCTGGGAAGTCTGGAAATCTACATCTGGTGTTGCAAAGACTTCGGCGTCCGGCGGGAGCTTCAGAGATGCAGACCGGACAGATGCTTCTTTGGTGCCTGCCAAGCAGGGGAGTAACTCCTTTACCCCAAGGGAGATTCTTCAGTCATCTGGCGTTTAACAGATCATCAAAGGTCCAGGATTCAGTTGCAGAGTTTCGTCCAGGAATATCTAAAGTTCTGGTTACAGAGGTTCCTTCTTTATACCCAAGGAAGGGGTTGGACTAACTCAGGGGACCCACCTATGGGAGGGTTTGGAAAGAGGGGTGACTACTCCCATTTCCTTTGTCCAGTTTCGCACCAGAGCAGGGGCTGGTAGGCCCTGCAACTGGTTTGAACTGGACTATGCACAGGGACACTAAATGTGCCCCCAGTGCAGACTTCAAAGCACTCTGAGAGTGCACCCACCCAGCCCCAATACACTAAGACCTGTCTGGGAGGTGGTAACACCTCCCTGTGATAGGAAACCTATTGTCCAGGCCTCCCCTGCCAGAGTTTCGGTCAGTAGCAGGAGGCCAGACTCGTGTCTGTGGCTGCAGCATCCATTTTGTGATGCAAGGGCTCTTTTAGGTTGCTACCGGGTATACCGGTACTGTCATGTCTCTCCCTCTAGAAGGGTGGGATCATACCCCTACACCAGTTACTGGTGTGGGGGTATGATTCCAAAGTGTTTGACACCAAACACGACATGTTTCCGTGCAGCCATCCCAAAGTTAGCATTTACCGCGAGGTTATGATGCACTTAAGAGTATATGGTCAGGCTGCACCACAGACAACCCCGGAGAATAGATTCTGAAGGCTGCAGAGGGGCTCAGCTCATGCATGGGCACCCTCTCACATAAAACCAAGCACCCTGCCTTCAGGATTGATAAGGCCTGCCACAGGGGTGACTGATAGGTTTCTATGTGCAGTGATAAGTTAGATATGGTGAACCTATATCTAAGTAAGAGGTGCATTCACCACCTTACCCAGGCTGTAGTAGCAGACCTGTGGTGTCATTTTGGAAGGCTTCCCAGGGGTGGCACAATACATGCTGCAGCCCCTGGTAGGCCTCTGGGGTACCTATGCCCTGGGTACATAGTATACAATATACTAGGGACTTATAAGGGCACCCCAGAATCCAATCTGAAGTGTACATAAGGTACTAGGAATCCATTTAGAGAGGAAGCAGCTAGGCTGGGGTCCTGATTAGCAGTGCCCCAGCCAGACTAAAGTCGAAAAACAGTGAAGCATCAGCAAAAAGTGGGGATAACCATAGGAAGCAGATCCTACTCTCCTACATGCATGGGTAGTGACAAGGAGATGGCTGGACTGCATCAGTAGTGCTCAGGGGATTGTAGCAGTGCATGTGTTAGTGCCTGGGTCATTGCATGAGTACATGGGTACTGACTGGATGATTAGAGTACTGCAAGGAGAGTGCATGGTGAATTTATTAGTGCTTGTGTTTTGGCGCAGTGATTAGATAAGGACATGGAACTGGCTGGGTGATTGGAGGAGTGCATGGGTAGTGACTAGGAGATGGCTGGACTGCATCAGTAGTGCTCAGGGGATTGTAGCAGTGCATGTGTTAGTGCCTGGGTCATTGCATGAGTGCATGGGTAGTGACTGGATGATTAGAGTACTGCAAGGAGAGTGCATGGTGAATTTATAAGTGCTTGTGTTTTGGCTGAGTAATTGGATAAGTACATGGTGCTCGCTGGGTGATTGGAGGAGTGCATGGGTAGTGACAGGGCGATGGCTGGACTGCATCAGTAATGCTCAGGGGATTGTAGCAGTGCATGTGTTAGTGCCTCGGTCATTGCATAAGTACATGGGTACTGACTGGATGATTAGAGTGCTGCAAGGAGAGTGCATGGTGAATTTATAAGTGTTTGGGTTTTGGCGGAGTGATTGGATAAGTACATGGAGCTGGCTGGGTGATTAGAGGAGTGCATGGGTAGTGACAGGGCGATGGCTGGACTGCATCAGTAGTGCTCAGGGGATTGTAGCAGTGCATGTGTTAGTGCCTGGGTCATTGCATGAGTACATGGGTACTGACTGGATGATTAGAGTAGTGCAAGGAGAGTGCTTAGTGAATTTATAAGTGCTTGTGTTATGGCACAGTGATTAGATAAGGACATGGAACTGGCTGGGTGATTGGAGGAGTGCATGGGTAGTGACAAGGAGATGGCTGGACTGCATCAGTAGTGCTCAGGGGATTGTAGCAGTGCATGTGTTAGTGCCTGGGTCATTGCATGAGTACATGGGTACTGACTGGATGATTAGAGTAGTGCAAGGAGAGTGCTTAGTGAAATTATAAGTGCTTGTGTTATGGCACAGTGATTAGATAAGGACATGGAACTGGCTGGGTGATTGGAGGAGTGCATGGGTAGTGACAAGGAGATGGCTGGACTGCATCAGTAGTGCTCAGGGGATTGTAGCCGTGCATGTGTTAGTGCCTGGGTCATTGCATGAGTACATGGGTACTGACTGGATGATTAGAGTACTGCAAGGAGAGTGCATGGTAAATTTATAAGTGCTTGTGTTTTGGCGCAGTGATTAGATAAGGACATGGAACTGGCTGGGTGATTGGAGGAGTGCATGGGTAGTGACAAGGAGATGGCTGGACTGCATCAGTAGTGCTCAGGGGATTGTAGCACTGCATGTTTTAGTGCTTGGGTCATTGCATGAGTACATGGGTAGTGACTGGATGATTAGAGTACTGCAAGGAGAGTGCATGGTGAATTTATAAGTGCTTGTGTTTTGGTGCAGTGATTAGATAAGGACATGGAACTGGCTGGGTCATTGTAGGAGTACAAGGGTAGTGACAAGAAGATGGCTGGACTGCATCAGTAGTGCTCAGGGGATTGTAGCAGTGCATGTGTTAGTGCCTGGGTCATTGCATGAGTACATTGGTACTGACTGGATGATTAGAGTACTGCAAGGAGAGATGATGGTGAATTTAAAAGTGCTTGTGTTTTGGCGCAGTGATTAGATAAGGACATGGAACTGGCTGGGTGATTGGAGGAGTGCATGGGTAGTAACAGGGAGATGTCAGTACTGCATCAGTAGTGTTCAGGGGATTGTAGCAGTGCATGTGTTAGTGCCTGGGTCATTGCATGAGTACATGGGTAGTGACCGGATGATTAGAGTACTGCAAGGAGAGTGCATGGTGAATTTATAAGTGCTTGGGTTTTGGCGGAGTAATTGGATAAGTACATGGTGCTCGCTAGGTGATTGGAGGAGTGCATGGGTAGTGACAGGGCGATGGCTGGACTGCATCAGTAATGCTCAGGGGATTGTAGCAGTGCATGTGTTAGTGCCTGGGTCATTGCATAAGTACATGGGTACTGACTGGATGATTAGAGTACTGCAAGGAGAGTGCATGGTGAATTTATAAGTGCTTGGGTTTTGGCGGAGTGTTTGGATAAGTACATGGTGCTCGCTGGGTGATTGGAGGAGTGCATGGGTAGTGACAAGGAGATGGCTGGACTGCATCAGTAGTGCTCAGGGGATTGTAGCAGTGCATGTGTTAGTGCCTGGGTCATTGCATGAGTACATGGGTACTGACTGGATGATATGGAAGTAGGGGTTACACCACCACTAGACACACCATGTCCCATGGTGTGTACTACACTCGGGAATTTTCCTAGAGGGACATCAAAAGGGTTCCTTTCAGCTTTTTCTCTAACTTCTATCTTTTGCTGTAGTATTGCGATATTATCTGCCAAGACTGCAGTACACGCCTTAGAGTCTGCTAACTCTTGTTGCACATGCCCTAACGCCTTAAGAATATCGTCAAGAGTAGCCATTCTAGAATCGGGCAAGCCAGGAGGAAGATAATTCGTGGGCTTGTTATTCTGTCAGAGGTGACGTTCCTCAGGGCTTGCACGATGCTAGAAGGGTCCACCTCCAGGCAGCTCCAAATCTGAATGTCGTTATGACACAGATGATTAGAGTGGCCAGGTGGGGGAAAGGGTGTTGGGTAGGGAACAGCTGGGAAGGAGATCTGCAATAGAAGTATCAAATACGTTATTGAAATGCAACCTAGCCAGGAAGTAGACAATGTATTAACTGTTAGTAAAAATAATCACCTGTATTTCCCTGTTTAGCCAAGCATTTGTTGAGAGTGGTAAAGCTACAAATAGGACACACACAGGGGTTAAAAACCTTGCACTGTAAACAGACTAAACTGAGTATTAACAAAGGTGACAGTTATACCTACCTACGTTTTCTACCACTAGGTCTGTCACTATATACAGATTTAAGCACTGTCCTTGAGTGCTGTTCTTAATGCTGCTGAATATGATGAACTGCGGGACCTGCCACACAACTTTGTACAGAGATAAATCCAAACTGTTCGCTGAATTTGTCCAAAAATTGTCCTTAGCGAGTTTTGGGGACTTCGTAAGGCAAGGTAAATGAAAGCAATTAGATTTAACTGTTTTCAAGATCGAGACGAGAACGTAAGTATTCTGCTCAAAAAATTATTCAAGAAGCGTTTATGCCAAGTTGCAAGGAGAACTGTAACGCTCTTACCCGAATCCGTGTGAAGAATCGCTCTCACTCTACGATATTCTCTGGAGTCTGCATAGCTGCCAGCTGACTGCCACCGCACCATCGGGAGCCACCGAGATGACCACAAAGCATCATCAGCAACACCCGCTTCCGATGATCAGGGGAGCGAGAGAATAACGAGCGTGTGCGCCTGGGCGTGGTTTCCTTTTATAGGAGGGACCCGCCCATGAGATTAGTCATGCTGTAAGGACGTGCGTGGGGGCGTGGCCAGATCTCAGCTGTCAGGAGTGCGGCTGTGGGGAAAACTTGGCACCATTTAGTTAAAGGAAGCAGTTTCAAGAAAAAGAAAGGACAAATAATCACACTAATAAACAAAAGGCGAAAAGTGTCTGCGCAAGTTCTTTGCTTAGTGCATGGAGTTTTGTTCATGATACAGGTTGTGGCATGAGGTCTTGGCCATTTTCGTACATCCCTGTTGGAAACGGGGTTACCGAGTCCGGCACGGTAGCATGGCGCGAGGCGGGAAAGCACCCGAAGGCAATGTGTAAGGCAGTTGTGCAGCACACTCTTACTTTGACTCAGGAATGCGGACGCAATAACGTGACACCACACCAGGCTTGTGTATTTAAAAATGAGATATTTTATATAAATAAATGCAGCATCAGACGAGGCAGATTAATTCAGGTCAACATTTAAAGTCATTGCATTACTCAACTGGTGCGTAATTTCATTAAAGCATCATAGCTCATCAACATGGTAGGCCACTAAAAGGCCGCAGGAATCATCTCCTAAACGTAGCACCAATAATGATCACAGGGTGCAATAATAAAACATGGGCCTAAAACATGCAGTTCACCTCATGAATATTCAATCACTTATAAAGGGCATTTCACGTTACATTTCAAACAGGGCCTGCATTAATCTAGGCGCACCCACATTCAGTACAGTGGGCGTCGCAACTCCGGTACACCTGCAACATAAAACACTTCAACTCTTGGCGGTGTACACTTCAGCTCAATTCAATTAATCACCTTCACACTAGGTAAAGTCTTTGCAATTATAAGCATATGCATCAGGCCTAGACAGTAATTACAGCAGGCGTAACAATGAGACTGGTGAACAACTTAGGGAACCCCTCAACATGTCCTTTACTCTGGGGCCTTCCTGTAAATGAGGACTTCTGTGTCTCTCAGGGGTTAATTTAGGCCAGGCCCACTCCTCTCCGGGCCTCGCCTCAGGGGTAAAATGATTGATGGCTTCCCCCTTGTTATCAACAGGGTAATGGTGGCCCCCGGCCCCCAGTGGCGTTCTTGCGTGCCCTAGGGGCCTCCCGGGCTCACCTGCAGTGTTTCCGTTGGTCGCTCTCCAGCGCGACTGACTCTGTTCTGGGACGGCCCGTGTTTTGCAGGGCGGGGCCCGGACTGGGGTCCTCGGCCTTCCGGCCGGTATTGCGGGTCGTTGGGGGGCCGGTATCGCTCTCCTCCGGCCCCCGTGGTCAGATGGGGAGATTGCGGGGAAGGGAGCGGGAGCCGGCAGTCCTCTCCGGCCGGCTTCCCGCCTCCCTCTGTTGACGCGGTGCTCGTCTGCGGCTTCCGTCAGCGCTGGGGGCGTGGCGGGAGCCGGCGCCCAATCGTTGCGCGGCTTTCCCGAGGGCGCGGCCGATGACGCGGTCGGCGTCCCCGGTCTCCTGGCAACGGCGTCGGCGGGGCCTGGAGGCCTCGTTATTCTCGCTAGGCCTCAGTTTCCTCACGCGAGCCCCTGGGCCGCAGCGGTGATCTTTGGGCCGCGACTTCTTCACGCGAGGGCCCCTGGGCCGCGGCGGTGATCTCCCACACTCCGGACCTTCGGTGGGGGGCGCAGACGGCGCACCTCACCTCCCCGGCCTCGGGGAGGGCCTCACTACCCCCCACAGCTCCTCACACGCGGCGACGGCTGCAAGGGCAAATCCCAGCCACGAGGTCAGTGGCTGCAGAGTGATTCCTCCCACGTGGAGGTGCGGCGTGGTGCGCGCTGGCGGCAGGCTGGCAGGGGCTGACTGGAAAGGGTTTTGGGGACAGCCCAGCAGCAGGCAGGATTAGATAGGGGGTGAAGGTCTAGCGCTTCAGGGCACGGCGCTTTACCTGGTGATCCCCAGTTTGGCAGTTCAGGTTTCTGGCCTTGCTGGTCGGTCAGGCCTTACAATTTAAGGTTTCTTGCGGCAGTTCTTGTTTGGTTGCTTCTTGGGGGTTTCTTCTTAGGAGGGGGGAATGAGTTGGTGGTTCTTGGGGTGCTGGATGATACTTCCCAGCACGCTGAAGGTGGTTCCCTGGGTCCCCTCACGCTGGGCAAGGTCAGTGGGTGGTGGGCATTCCTCAGCTAACTTACTACAGCAGTGCCTACGCCTTGTCAGCAGCAGTAGTGTAGGTCCCCCCCCTAGGCCCTACAGCCTGTACTCCGGCAGAGGTTCTCCCAGGATAAGTGGTGCCCCAACTGACTAAAAGATTTCCCTCCAAACCTCTTATACCCCTAGGTCAGGTGACCCTCCTAAAGGCGGCAAAACATAACTCCTCCCACAGCCCGGAAGGTTCTAAAACCTTCCACCATGTCTGGCTATGTGGCCCAGAGGCGGGACGGGATGGATACTGTATCCCTATATCCCAGCCTGACCCTGGCTACTAGTGTGTGTATGTGTGCAAGGCCACTCTGCAGTAGCAGGGGCCTGTGGCAGCCATCTTGAGTGAGAGAGCACCTGCACCTCAGCACTGGTTAGCAGTGGTAAGGCGCCCGGAGACCTAGGTCCAGTAAAAATACGGTGGCAAAAATGAGGCGCAAAAGGGAGAAAAACAGGGCAAGACCACCCTAGGGCTGACAGGTCTAACACGCATCCCCCCCAGCCGAAAGAGGGGAGAGCTTCCCAACCTCTAGGGAGTTCTCATCGCTAAGGCGGAAAACCGGGAGAGACCGTCAGCGTTGGCGTGGTCTACACCGGGTCGATGTTCCACCCGAAAGTCCATCCCCTGGAGGAAATGGACCACCTCAACAATTTGGGGTTTTCGCCTCTCATCTGCATGAGCCAGCGAAGGGGTCTGTGGTCGGTCTGGATCAGGAAGTGACAACCAAAAAGGTATGGCCTCAACTTCTTTACAGCCCAAACCACGGCAAAGGCTTCCCTTTCAATGGTACTCCACCGCTGTTCCCGGGGGAGTAGTCTTCGGGAAATGAAGGCCACTGGCTGGTCTTGGCCATCGTCATTCAGCTGCGAGAGCACAGCTCCTATGCCATGCTCAGAAGCGTCTGTCTGCACGATAAATTCCTGTCCAAAGTCTGGAGTCCTGAGCACCGGTGCGGTGCACATCGCACGTTTGAGGTTCTCAAAGGCTTCCTGGCAGGCAGCCGTCCAGATGACTCTGCGTGGCTGCTTCTTCGAAGTCAACTCTGTCAAAGGGCTCACAATGGTTCCATATCCCTTGACAAACCGGCGGTAGTATCCCGTGAGGCCGAGAAAAGCCCGGACCTCTGTTTGGGTCTTGGGGGGCTCCCAGGCCAAGATGGTCTCGATCTTGGCTTGGAGGGGTTGCACCCTACCACCGCCCACCAGATGTCCCAGGTACACGACAGATCCCTGTCCAATTTGGCACTTGCTGGCCTTGATGGTTAGACCAGCCCGTTGCAGAGCCTGGAGCACCTCCTGGAGATGCTCCAGATGGTCCTCCCAGCTGCTACTGAAGACAGCTATGTCATCCAGGTAGGCAGCAGAGAAGGCCTCTAGGCCAGACAGCACCTGGTTCACCAACCGCTGGAAAGTGGCTGGAGCATTTTTCAACCCGAAGGGCATCACCCGAAATTGAAAGTGGCCCTCGGGGGTGGAGAACGCAGTCTTCTCCTTGCTCCTTCCGCCATGGCGATCTGCCAATAGCCTGACGTCAAATCAATGGTACTCAGATACCGGGCTGCTCCCAGTCGGTCAATGAGCTCATCCGCCCGAGGGATCGTGTGAGCGTCGGTCTTAGTTACTGAGTTGAGTCCGCGGTAATCCACACAGAACCGAAGTTCTGGTGTGGTGCCCGTGGGGCCGCTTTCGGCACCAACACCACCGGACTAGCCCAAGGGCTACTGGAAGGCTCAATCACCCCCAGTTCTAGCATCTTGGTAACCTCACCCTGGATACTAGCCTTGACCTTATCGGACAGCAGGTAAGACTTGGTTTTTACTGGCGGACTGTCCCCTGTGTCCACATCATGGGTACACAGGTGCGTGATCCCAGGCGTGAGGGAGAACAACGAGGCGTACTGCCCCAAGACCTGGCGGCAGTCCCTCTGTTGCTCTGGGGTCAAGGATGGGGCGAGGACCACTCCCTCTACCGAGCCATCCTTCTCATGGGCCGCCAGAAGGTCTGGAAGAGGCTCACTCTCCTCCTCCTCACTTCCATCTGTTATCATCAGGAGAGTGAGCTCTGAACGCTCCTGGTGTGGCTTCAGGCGGTTGACGTGGAACACCCTGTGGGGTTGACGGGGGTCTTCACATCGACGACATACGTGGTCTGGCCTTTCCTTTCCAAGATCTCAAACGGTCCAGTCCACCGGTCCTGGAGGGCGCTAACCTCTCCTGGCTCCATGACCCACACCTTCTGTCCAGCGTCCAACTCTACCGTCCGAGCGTTCCGGTCATACCATTTCTTCATGACGGCCTGACTAGCCTCTAGGTTGTCCGAGGCTTCCTTCCACAGCTTGGCCACTTGGCTGCGGAATGCCAGCATATAGCTGGCCACATCACGGGAAGCTTCGAGGAAGACTTCTCCCACCCCTCCTTGACAAGACTGAGGGGCCCCCGAACGGGGTGGCCATAGAGCAGCTCAAAGGGGCTGAAACCGACCCCCTTCTGCGGCACCTCTCGGTAGGAGAAGAGCAGACAGGGTAAGAGGACGTCCCACTTCCTTCTCAAGTCCTCGGGTAGGCTCCTGATCATCCCCTTCAAGGTCTTATTAAAACGCTCCACGAGCCCGTTCGTCTGGGGGTGGTAAGGAGTGGAGAACCGGTAGGTCACTCCACACTCCTTCCAAATGGCCTGCATGTAGGCCGACATGAAATTCGTGCCCCTATCTGACACCACGACCTTGGGGAATCCCACTCGGATAAAAATCCCCATCAGGGCCCGCGCCACCACCGGTGCAGTGATGGTCCTCAGAGGGATTGCCTCTGGGTACCGGGTGGCGTGGTCTACCAGCACCAAGATGAACCTATGTCCCGCAGAAGTCGGCGGGTCCAACGGCCCGACAATGTCAATCCCTACCCGCTCAAAAGGGGTACCGACAACTGGGAGAGGTTCCAGAGGGACCTTCACTTTAGTCCCTGTGTTGCCGCTCGCCTGGCAAGTGGTGCAGGTCTTGCAGAAAGTGTCAGAAGTGACGCGCATCCTGGGCCAGTAAAAATGTGGGACCAAACTAAAACTGGTTATCACCTCTCTAGGTAGATAGAACTTGGGCTCCTGTGGAACCCCAGCAGGTACGCTGCCACCTTTCAAGCTGCCCGGCATCTCCATCTGCAAGGCTCGGAGCTCTAATTCCTTCAGGCTAAGCTCATGCGCAAGCTTCCTTTCTTCCATGGCTAGCCTTGCCTGTTCTCCCTCCCTGTCCATCCTAGCAAGTTCTAACCTCAATTGCCTCTCCTCCCTCCTGTCTTCAAATTCCTCTGCAGACAAACTCCCCCTGACGCACTACTGCCTGCCCTGGAACGTCTTCCTGGCAACACATTCTCGCTAACGTCAATGTGCAGTAGGTCCAGTTCTCCTGGGTTGTCTGCCTCCCTCTGCTCCTCGTCCCCTCTTCCCCCCGGGTGGGCCATTACCCATGCCCTCAAAGTTTTCTGAAGCACCTCCTTCCTGGCGCCTCGCCTGACGGACACCCCCCTCTCTAGACAGAATTCCTTGAGCTGTGTCACCGTATACCTTTCTAGGTTGGCCAACTCAAACTCCATCCTGCTAGGTGGGACCCCAGACAATTTAGGGAAAGGGTTCTAGACTGTAGGTAGCAGGTCTAACGCAGGAATGTACACAATCAGGCAATCACAAAAGAATTCTTAGCGCTTGCATTACAATAGGTGTCCAATTGCGGCGCACACTGAGTCACTGTAGGGTGCTGCACAAACACCAGTCCTTATCCCACCGCTGAACACCAATGTTGGAAACGGGGTTACCGAGTCCGGCACGGTAGCATGGCGCGAGGCGGGAAAGCACCCGAAGGCAATGTGTAAGGCAGTTGTGCAGCACACTCTTACTTTGACTCAGGAATGCGGACGCAATAACGTGACACCACACCAGGCTTGTGTATTTAAAAACAAGATCTTTTATATAAATCAATGCAGCATCAGATGAGGCAGATTAATTCAGGTCAACATTTAAAGTCATTGCATTACTCAACTGGTGCGTAATTTCATTAAAGCATCATAGCTCATCAACATGGTAGGCCACTAAAAGGCCGCAGGAATCATCTCCTAAACGTAGCACCAATAATGATCACAGGGTGCAATAATAAAACATGGGCCTACAACATGCAGTTCACCTCATGAATATTCAATCACTTATAAAGGGCATTTCACGTTACATTTCAAACAGGGCCTGCATTAATCTAGGCGCACCCACATTCAGTACAGTGGGCGTCGCAACTCCGGTACACCTGCAACATAAAACACTTCAACTCTTGGCGGTGTACACTTCAGCTCAATTCAATTAATCACCTTCACACTAGGTAAAGACTTTGCAATTATAAGCATATGCATCAGGCCTAGACAGTAATTACAGCAGGCGTAACAATGAGACTGGTGAACAACTTAGGGAACCCCTCAACATGTCCTTTACTCTGGGGCCTTCCTGTAAATGAGGACTTCTGTGTCTCTCAGGGGTTAATTTAGGCCAGGCCCACTCCTCTCCTGGGCCTCGCCTCGGGGGTATAATGATTGATGGCTTCCCCCTTGTTATCAACAGGGTAATGGTGGCCCCCGGCCCCCAGTGGCGTTCTTGCGTGCCCTAGGGGCCTCCCGGGCTCACCTGCAGTGTTTCTGTTGGTCGCTCTCCAGCGCGACTGACTCTGTTCTGGGCCGGCCCGTGTTTTGCAGGGCGGGGCCCGGACTGGGGTCCTCGGCCTTCCGGCCGGTATTGCGGGTCGTTGGGGGGCCGGTATCGCTCTCCTCCGGCCCCCGTGGTCAGATGGGGAGACTGCGGGGAAGGGAGCGGGAGCCGGCAGTCCTCTCCGGCCAGCTTCCCGCCTCCCTCTGTTGACGCGGCGCTCCTCTGCGGCTTCCGTCAGCGCTGGGGGCATGGCGGGAGCCGGCGCCCAATCGTTGCGCGGCCTTCCCGGGGGCGCGGGCGATGACGCGGTCGGCGTCCCTGGTCTCCTGGCAACGGCGTCGGCGGGGCCTGGAGGCCTCGTTCTTCTCGCTAGGCCTCAGTTTCCTCACGCGAGCCCCTGGGCAGCAGCGGTGATCTTTGGGCCGCGACTTCTTCACGCGAGGGCCCCTGGGCCGCGGCGGTGATCTCCCACACTCCGGACCTTCGGTGGGGGCGCGGACGGCGCACCTCACCTCCCCGGCCTCGGGGAGGGCCTCGCTACCCCCCGCAGCTCCTCACACGCGGCGACGGCCGCAAGGGCAAATCCCAGCCACGAGGTCAGTGGCTGCAGAGTGATTCCTCCCACGTGGAGGTGCGGCGTGGTGCGCGTTGGCGGCAGGCTGGCAGGGGCTGACTGGAAAGGGTTTTGGGGACAGCCCAGCAGCAGGCAGTATTAGATAGGGGGTGAAGGTCTAGCGCTTCAGGGCACGGCGCTTTACCTGGTGATCCCCAGTTTGGCAGTTCAGGTTTCTGGCCTTGCTGGTCGGTCAGGCCTTACAATTTAAGGTTTCTTGCGGCAGTTCTTGTTTGGTTGCTTCTTGGGGGTTTCTTCTTAGGAGGGGGGGAATGAGTTGGTGGTTCTTGGGGTGCTGGATGATACTTCCCAGCACCCTGAAGGTGGTTCCCTGGGTCCCACTCACGCTGGGCAAGGTCAGTGGGTGGTGGGCGTTCCTCAGCTAACTTACTACAGCAGTGCCTAAGCCTTGTCAGCAGCAGTAGTGTAGGTCTCCCCCTAGGCCCTACAGCCTGTACTCCGGCAGAGGTTCTCCCAGGATCAGTGGTGCCCCAACTGACTAAAAGATTTCCCTCCAAACCTCTTATACCCCTAGGTCAGGTGACCCTCCTAAAGGCGGCAAAACATAACTCCTCCCACAGCCCGGAAGGTTCTGGAACCTTCCACCATGTCTGGCTATGTGGCCCAGAGGCGGGGACGGGATGGATACTGTATCCCTATGTCCCAGCCTGACCCTGGCTACTAGTGTGTGTATGTGTCCAAGGCCACTCTGCAGTAGCAGGGGCCTGTGGCAGCCATCTTGAGTGAGAGAGCACCTGCACCTCAGCACTGGTTAGCAGTGGTAAGGCGCCCGGAGACCTAGGTCCAGTAAAAATACGGTGGCAAAAATGAGGCGCAAAAGGGAAAAAAACAGGGAAAGACCACCCTAGGGCTGACAGGTCTAACAATCCCTTATGACAAACCCACAAGTAACGAGGTAAAGGGATGGCACAGTGTATTTTGCCACAGACCTTGTGTGAAGATGCGCATGTGCAGCACGTGCGTCTGTCACAACCAGCAGGCAGGTTGCGAGGTGTGACAGCGCCCCTAGAGCCACAGCCCATAACCATGACATCAGGGGATTGTAGCAGTGCATGTGTTAGTGCCTGGGTCATTGCATAAGTACATGGGTACCGACTGGATGATTAGAGTACTGCAAGGAGAGTGCATGGTGAATGTATAAGTGCTTGGGTTTTGGCGCAGTGATTGGATAAGTACATGGTGCTAGCTGGGTGATTGGAGGAGTGCATAGGTAGTGACAAGGAGATGGCTGGACTGCATCAGTAGTGCTCAGGGGTTTGTAGTAGTGCATGTGTTAGTGCCTGGGTCATTGCATAAGTACATGGGTACTGACTGGATGATTAGAGTACTGCAAGGAGAGTGCATGGTGAATGTATAAGTGCTTGGGTTTTGGCGCAGTGATTGGATAAGTACATGGTGCTGGCTGGGTGATTGGAGGAGTGCATAGGTAGTGACAAGGAGATGGCTGGACTGCATCAGTAGTGCTCAGGGGATTGTAGTAGTGCATTTGTTAGTGCCTGGGTCATTGCATGAGTACATGGGTAGGGACTGGATGATTAGAGTACTGCAAGGAGAGTGCATGGTGAATCTATAAGTGCTTGGGTTTTGGCGGAGTGATTGGATAAGTACATGGTGCTCGCTGGGTGATTGGTGGAGTGCATGGGTAGTGACAAGGAGATGGCTGGACTGCATCAGTAGTGCTCAGGGGATTGTAGCAGTGCATGTGTTAGTGCCTGGGTCATTGCATGAGTACATGGGTACTGACTGGATGATATGGAAGTAGGGGTTACACCACCACTAGACACACCATGTCCCATGGTGTGTACTACACTCGGGAATTTTCCTAGAGGGACATCAAAAGGGTTCCTTTCAGCTTTTCTCTAACTTCTATCTTTTGCTGTAGTATTGCGATATTATCTGCCACGTCTGCAGTACGCGCCTTAGAGTCTGCTAACTCTTGTTGCACATGCCCTAACGCCTTAAGAATATCGTCAAGAGTAGCCATTCTAGAATCGGGCAAGCCAGGAGGAAGATAATTTGTGGGCTCGTTATTCTGTCAGAGGTGACGTTCCTCAGGGCTTGCACGATGCTAGAAGGGTCCACCTCCAGGCAGCTCCAAATCTGAATGTTGTTATGACACAGATGATTAGAGTGGCCAGGTGGGGGAAAGGGTGTTGGGTAGGGAACAGCTGGGAAGGAGATCTGCAATAGAAGTATCAAATACGTTATTGAAATGCAACCTAGCCAGGAAGTAGACAATGTATTAACTGTTGGTAAAAATAATCACCTGTATTTCCCTGTTTAGCCAAGCATTTGTTGAGAGTGGTAAAGCTACAAATAGAACACACACAGGGGTTAAAAACCTTGCACTGTAAACAGACTAAACTGAGTATTAACAAAGGTGACAGTTATACCTACCTAAGTTTTCTACCACTAGGTCTGTCACTATATACAGATTTAAGCACTGTCCTTGAGTGCTGTTCTTAATGCTGCTGAATATGATGAACTGCGGGACCTGCCACACAACTTTGTACAGAGATAAATCCAAACTGTTCGCTGAATTTGTCCAAAAATTGTCCTTAGCGAGTTTTGGGGACTTCGTAAGGCAAGGTAAATGAAAGCAATTAGATTTAACTGTTTTCAAGATCGAGACGAGAACGTAAGTATTCTGCTCAAAAAATTATTCAAGAAGCGTTCATGCCAAGTTGCAAGGAGAACTGTAACGCTCTTACCCAAATCCGTGTGAAGAATCGCTCTCACTCTACGATATTCTCTGGAGTCTGCATAGCTGCCAGCTGACTGCCACCACACCATCGGGAGCCACCGAGATGACCACAAAGCAGCATCAGCAACACCCGCTTCCGATGATCAGGGGAGCGAGAGAATAACGAGCGTGTGCGCCCGGGCGTGGTTTCCTTTTATAGGAGGGACCCGCCCATGAGATTAGTCATGCTGTAAGGACGTGCGTGGGGGCGTGGCCAGATCTCAGCTGTCAGGAGTGCGGCTGTGGGGAAAACTTGCCACCATTTAGTTAAAGGAAGCAGTTTCAAGAAAAAGAAAGGACAAATAATCACACTAATAAACAAAAGGCGAAAAGTGTCTGCGCAAGTTCTTTGCTTAGTGCATGGAGTTTTGTTCATGATACAGGTTGTGGCATGAGGTCTTGGCCATTTTCGTACATCCCTTATGACAAACCCACCAGTAACGAGGTAAAGGGATGGCACAGTGTATTTTGCCACAGACCTTGTGTGAAGATGCACATGTGCAGCACGTGCGTCTGTCACAACCAGCAGGCACGTTGCGAGGTGTGACAGCGCCCCTAGAGCCACAGCCCATATCCATGACATCAGGGGATTGTAGCAGTGCATGTGTTAGTGCCTGGGTCATTGCATAAGTACATGGGTACCGACTGGATGATTAGAGTACTGCAAGGAGAGTGTATGGTGAATGTATAAGTGCTTGGGTTTTGGCGCAGTGATTGGATAAGTACATGGTGCTGGCTGGGTGATTGGAGGAGTGCATAGGTAGTGACAAGGAGATGGCTGGACTGCATCAGTAGTGCTCAGGGGATTGTAGTAGTGCATGTGTTAGTGCCTGGGTCATTGCATAAGTACATGGGTACTGACTGGATGATTAGAGTACTGCAAGGAGAGTGCATGGTGAATGTATAAGTGCTTGGGTTTTGGTGCAGTGATTAGATAAGGACATGGAACTGGCTAGGTGATTGGAAGAGTGCATGGGTAGTGACAAGCAGATGGCTAGACTGCATCAGTAGTGCTCAGGGGATTGTAGCAGTGCATGTGTTAGTGCCTGGGTCATTGTATAAGTACATGGGTACTGACTGGATGATTAGAGTACTGCAAGGAGAGTGCATGGTGAATTTATAAGTGCTTGGGTTTTGGCGGAGTGATTGGATAAGTACATGGTGCTCGCTGGGTGATTGGAGGAGTGCATGGGTAGTGACAAGGAGATGGCTGGACTGCATCAGTAGTGCTCAGGGATTGTAGCAGTGCATGTGTTAGTGCCTGGGTCATTGCATGAGTACATGGGTACTGACTGGATGATATGGAAGTAGGGGATACACCACCACTAGACACACCATGTCCCATGGTGTGTACTACACTCGGGAATTTTCCTAGAGGGACATCAAAAGGGTTCCTTTCAGCTTTTTCTCTAACTTCTATCTTTTGCTGTAGTATTGCGATATTATCTGCCAAGGCTGCAGTACGCGCCTTAGAGTCTGCTAACTCTTGTTGCACATGCCCTAACGCCTTAAGAATATCGTCAAGAGTAGCCATTCTAGAATCGGGCAACCAGGAGGAAGATAATTTGTGGGCTCGTTATTCTGTCAGAGGTGACGTTCCTCAGGGCTTGCACGATGCTAGAAAGGTCCACCTCCAGGCAGCTCCAAATCTGAATGTCGTTATGACACAGATGATTAGAGTGGCCAGGTGGGGGAAAGGGTGTTGGGTAGGGAACAGCTGGGAAGGAGATCTGCAATAGAAGTATCAAATACGTTATTGAAATGCAACCTAGCCAGGAAGTAGACAATGTATTAACTGTTAGTAAAAATAATCACCTGTATTTCCCTGTTTAGCCAAGCATTTGTTGAGAGTGGTAAAGCTACAAATAGAACACACACAGGGGTTAAAATCCTTGCACTGTAAACAGACTAAACTGAGTATTAACAAAGGTGACAGTTATACCTACCTACGTTTTCTACCACTAGGTCTGTCACTATATACAGATTTAAGCACTGTCCTTGAGTGCTGTTCTTAATGCTGCTGAATATGATGAACTGCGGGACCTGCCACACAACTTTGTACAGAGATAAATCCAAACTGTTCGCTGAATTTGTCCAAAAATTGTCCTTAGCGAGTTTTGGGGACTTCGTAAGGCAAGGTAAATGAAAGCAATTAGATTTAACTGTTTTCAAGATCGAGACGAGAACGTAAGTATTCTGCTCAAAAAATTATTCAAGAAGCGTTCATGCCAAGTTGCAAGGAGAACTGTAACGCTCTTACCCGAATCCGTGTGAAGAATCGCTCTCACTCTACGATATTCTCTGGAGTCTGCATAGCTGCCAGCTGACTGCCACCGCACCATCGGGAGCCACCGAGATGACCACAAAGCAGCATCAGCAACACCCGCTTCCGATGATCAGGGGAGCGAGAGAATAACAAGCGTGTGCGCCCGGGCGTGGTTTCCTTTTATAGGAGGGACCCGCCCATGAGATTAGTCATGCTGTAAGGACGTGCGTGGGGGCGTGGCCAGATCTCAGCTGTCAGGAGTGCGGCTGTGGGGAAAACCTGGCACCATTTAGTTAAAGGAAGCAGTTTCAAGAAAAAGAAAGGACAAATAATCACACTAATAAACAAAAGGCGAAAAGTGTCTGCGCAAGTTCTTTGCTTAGTGCATGGAGTTTTGTTCATGATACAGGTTGTGGCATGAGGTCTTGGCCATTTTCGTACATCCCTTATGACAAACCCACCAGTAACGGGGTAAAGGGATGGCACAGTGTATTTTGCCACAGAACTTGTGTGAAGATGCGCATGTGCAGCACATGCGTCTGTCACAACCAGCAGGCAGGTTGCGAGGTGTGACAGCGCCCTTAGAGCCACAGCCCATAACCATGACATCAGGGGATTGTAGCAGTGCATGTGTTAGTGCCTGGGTCATTGCATAAGTACATGGGTACCGACTGGATGATTAGAGTACTGCAAGGAGAGTGCATGGTGAATGTATAAGTGCTTGGGTTTTGGCGCAGTGATTGGATAAGTACATGGTGCTGGCTGGGTGATTGGAGGAGTGCATAGGTAGTGACAAGGAGATGGCTGGACTGCATCAGTAGTGCTCAGGGGATTGTAGTAGTGCATGTGTTAGTGCCTGGGTCATTGCATAAGTACATGGGTACTGACTGGATGATTAGAGTACTGCAAGGAGAATGCATGGTGAATGTATAAGTGCTTGGGTTTTGGCGCAGTGATTGGATAAGTACATGGTGCTGGCTGGGTGATTGGAGGAGTGCATAGGTAGTGACAAGGAGATGGCTGGACTGCATCAGTAGTGCTCAGGGGATTGTAGTAGTGCATGTGTTAGTGCCTGGGCCATTGCATGAGTACATGGGTACTGACTGCATGACTAGAGTACTGCAAGGAGAGTGCATGGTGAATTTATAAGTGCTTGTGTTTTGGTGCAGTAATTAGATAAGGACATGGAACTGGCTAGGTGATTGGAGGAGTGCATGGGTAGTGACAAGGAGATGGCTAGACTGCATCAGTAGTGCTCAGGGGATTGTAGCAGTGCATGTGTTAGTGCCTGGGTCATTGCATGAGTACATGGGTAGTGACTGGATGATTAGAGTACTGTAAGGAGAGTGCATGGTGAATTTATAAGTGCTTGTGTTTTGGTGCAGTGATTAGATAAGGACATGGAACTGGCTGGGTTATTGGTGGAGTGCATGGGTAGTGACCAGCAGTTGGCTGGACTGCACCAGTAGTGCTCAGGGGATTGTAGCAGTGCATGTGTTAGTGCCTGGGTCATTGCATGAGTACATGGGTAGTGTTTGGATTATTAGAGCACTGCAAGGAGAGTGCATGGTGAATTTATAAGTGCTTTTGTTTTGGCGCAGTGATTAGATAAGGACATGGAACTGGCTGGGTGATTGGAGAAGTGCATGGGTAGTGACAAGGAGATGGCTGGACTGCATCAGTAGTGCTCAGGGGATTGTAGCAGTGCATGTGTTAGTGCCTGGGTCAGTGCATGAGTACATAGGTAGTGACTGGATGATTAGAGTACTGCAAGGAGAGTGCATTGTGAATTTATAAGTGCTTGTGTTTTGGCGCAGTGATTAGATAAGGACATGGAACTGGCTGGGTGATTGGAGGAGTGCATGGGTAGTGATAATGAGATGGCTGGACTGCATCAGTAGTGCTCAGGGGATTGTAGCAGTGCATGTGTTAGTGCCTGGGTCATTGCATGAGTACATGAGTAGTGACTGGATGTTAGACTTGGCATCTTTTGGCGTGTTTCCCCTCAGTTTTTGCTTTCTCACCTCCCGGTTTTGGCTCTGTTTTTGCTGGTGTAATGATTATGTGCACTTTTCTCACTGCTGATCAGTGGTAAAGTGCAAGTGCTCCTGTGGTAAAATGTGTTATGGATTGGCGTTTCCATGATTGGCCTATTTGATTTATGTGTCAGTCCCTAGTAAAGTGCAGTGCGAGTGCCAGGGCCCATAAATCAAATGCTGTTGGTGGGCTGCAGCACTGGATTGTGCCACCCACGCAAACAGCTCGTAAAGTGAAACTCTGGCCTGCCATTGCAGGGACTGTGCGCAGCCTGGGGCTGCCATGTCGACTTGGCAAGTGCACCCACTTGCCAGTCCCTAAACCTTCCCTTTCCTACATGTTAGTCACCCCTAAGGTAGGCCCAAGGTACCCCTGTGGGCAGGGTGCATTGTGGGTGAAAGGTAAGACATGCACTGGTGTGTGTGGCATGTCCTGATAGTGAATTACAGCCTATTTCGTTTTTCACTATTGAAGGGCTACCTGTTCCCCATAGGCCAGAATGGGCAGTTTTGATTATAACATCTTATAATCCTAACTGACCAAGGGAACATTGTAGAAATTCAAGTTTAGTATGCCTGAACTCAGAATGATAAAATACATCTTTTAGTGAAGTTGGTTTTAACATTCTGGGTTTGAAAATACCATTTTTAGAAAGTAAGTATTTTCTTGACTAACCATCCAAGCTTGCCTCTGCTAGGTTGTGTATTCCATGTCTGGTTTGTGAGTGACAGGGGCTGGGGGATTCCAGGAGGCAGGGTGAGTCAGCACAAGGCTGAATAGGGCTATCTCCATGTAGAGTGGTGGGGAGGAGTAGCACCTGGGTCTGAATAGGGATGTGCCTGCATTCCACAATGCTGGCTCCACCTCTTGTGGTGTGTCTGATGTCCCTGGGCCACACTGTTAATGGACAGAAGGAGTCCTGTAAACAAAGTGCTCCAAGACTGACCAGAACTGGTTTGGACTAGGCAAAGGACCCTCTGCCTTCAGAGGACAAAGGATTTGCTAGTATAAATATTGGGGTCCAGACCCCAAGATTTCAGAACTCTTTTGGATCAAGAAGACTGCCAAGAAGAAGAGCTGGAGAAGCTGTGAGGAGGAACTACCACTTTGCTGTGTGCTTTGCTGTGTTGGCCTGCAGTGGCTGCTTCTGTCTTGGGCAGTGAAAGGACTGGACTGAACTTTCTGCAATCTACTTTTGTGAGCTTCTCCAAGGGCTTGAGGTAGAGCTTGCGCCCTGTTCAAGAAGTGTCAGGAACAGCAAAGACTTCAAGCTCGATGCCGCTGCCGACTCCGTGTCCTGAAGGCACCGCAGAGGGCACCGCCGCACCGCGACCCTGGTCTCACCGACAACGCCTGCTGATGCCGTCACCGAGCCGCTGCTCGCACCGCGACCTGTGGGCACCGCACTCCTCACCGCCTCGCTTCACGACGACGCCTTGGTATCCCCGACGACGCCGCTCCACGCCGGAATCAATGCCGCTGCTTGCACCGTGGTTTGAGGGCACAGCTCGTAAAGTTACACGATGCACTGCCCTCATCCCGCACCGCAGCCTTGGCCTACCGACGCCGGTGCCATCGACTCTAGTTCATCAGCCGACGACAGCGCTTCAGCCACGACGACGCCACTGCTTGCACCGTGACCTGCCAGCACCGTGACGAGCACCGCCTTCATCTCACACCGCGACCCTGGTCTCACCAACGATGCCATCTGATGTCGCCACCGAGCCGCTGCTCGCACCTCGACCTGAGGGCACCTCTGCACTTCGCACCGCAGCACCCGATGCCTGCCGACACCAGCGCTCCTGACTCCATCAGAGAGGAGATTGACCTGCAACGCGTGTGACTTCGAGGGCCCTGACGACTCCTGCACCGACCTCCGGAACCGACACCTGCGGACGCCGTGTTTTTGGAAGCTCAACGAGAGGTCATCGACGCCCTGCATTTCTGAAAGGTACTGTTTGCGGGTCTTCCCGACACCGTAGCTGGCGCGCGACGCCGCGGTCAGCCTGAACTGTTTGGATTTGTTTGTTCACGACGCCGTGATAGCCAAGGACGGAGCTATCGACATCAAGGAACTGTTTTTCAAGGATACTTTGATAACTGAAGATTTTTAAGTACTGTTTGGTGGATTTTTAACCGTATTTGGTCTTGTCTTAAGTATTTAAAAATATTGGATATTTTCTAAACTGGTGTGGTGTCCTTTTGTAGTGCTTACACTGTATTACTGTTGGTTATGTGCAAGTGCTTTACACACTGCCTCTAAGATAAGCCTGACTGCTCGTGCCAAGCTACCAAGGGGGTGAGCAGGGGTTATTTTAGGAGTGTAACTCCCTTATCCTGACTAGGAAGAAGGGTCCCTACTTGGACAAAGGTGCAAGCCCTTGCCAATTAGAGACCCCCATTTCTAACATTGGTGGCAGCGGTGGGATAGGACTTGTGTTTGCACTTGACTTACAGTGATTGGTGTGCACTACTACCATATCGCAGATCATTACGTACCACACACTGGTTCTTTTTCTTTTTGGCCTATTTTTGATCTTGCCAGCTTAAAACTTGCTACTTCAACATGCCTGAATCTATAGCATCATCAATTGCATCAATGGAAGTTGCCTTTGAGGAGGATAGGTTGGAATCCTACAACGTAGAGGAATTGAAATCGATTTGCTAGAACCTGAAAGTCCAGGTCAGAGGCCTCACCAGGAAGGATGAGCTACAAAAGGCGCTGAGGGCCTCGGTAGCCGCCAGACATGCCAGTGGGCAATCTGGTGATCTCAGTGGAGAGGCGGAGGAGCCTACTTCTAGGGCGGATGTGCTTTTGGGAGGGTGGAACCCTCCAGGCCAGGCAGCAGTGGCTTGTCCCCAGAGGAGCTGGAGGACAGGCGAGAGGCAAGTAAGGTAGCAACTGAGTTGGAGAAGCTCAAGCTAGCCATGGAAGAGAAAAGAATGTTGTTAGAATATGAGATCAGAATGAAGGAGCTGGATCAAAGGAGTAGACCCAGCTCAGATGGTGGCAGCAACTCTTCAGCGCCCACAGATAGGATTGTACACATCCCCAAGAATGTAGGTAAAGAGTACAAGAAGGGGGATGACATACAAAGGTGGTTTCAAGGGTACGAGTTGTCTATTCATATGAATGGGGTCCCTGAATGGAACTGGGGGGCAGGGTTGTGGCCTCTCTTTCCAGAAGAAGCGAGGGATACCCTGATAGCTTTGGGTAAGGGGCAGGACCTCACCTATGCTGACATGAAAGACGCTCTCCTCACTAGGTATGGACTCACTCCTGAAAAGTACAGGGATCAGTTTAGGTCCAGTAAGAAGTCTGAGACCAACACTTGGTTGGAATGTGTGGATATGTTCTGCAGGTCGCTGGATGGCTGGGTGAAGGGCAGTAATGTGACAGATTTTCAGGGGCTCTACAATTTGATTGCGTGGGAGCACTTGTCTAGTCTATGTTTTGCAGATCTGCGCCAGCACCTAGTTGATAGTAAGCTAACTGAACCCAGGAAGCTTGCTATGGAGGCGGACCGCTGGGTGAGTACCAGGGTCCACAAGAAAGCGTTTGGGGAGACTCAGCCAAAGGTGCACAGGGTCCCCAGCAGAAAAGTGGGGGGGACAAGGGTAAAGCAAAGGAGTTTTCTAAAGGGCCCCAAACTAATACCCAGGGTAAAGGTTCCCATCCCCCAGGAGATAGGAAGAAAGGGGTCTCTTCAGGAAAGCCTGCTGAGACCGGCCCCCGCAAGTGTTTTGCATGTGACCAGGTGGGTCACTTCAAGGGGGACCCCAAGTGCCCAAAGGGGATGCAGCCACCCACCGGTGTAGCGCTTGGGGAGGAGGGGTGCCCACAGGAGGGTGGGGATCCCACAGAAATGACCCTTGTCTCACTAGGGGACAGTGAGATGGTCCCAGGAAGCCAGGTGCCCCCTAACACAAAGAAATATAGCACCTGGGTGACCATCAATGGGAAAAGGGTAGAGGCTCTCAGAGATACTGGAGCCAGTGTGACCTCAGTCCGGTGTTACCTGGTCTCTGAGAAGCAGGTAGTCCCAGGGGCATTCCACCAAGTAGTTGCTGTAGACAACTCTGAGCGCCAGTGTATGGTGGCGCAGGTTCCCTTTGGGGGGGGTCTCAGGTCCCTTGAGGGTGGTTGTGAGCCCTACCATGCCTGTAGATTGTCTACTAGGTAATGACCTGGAGCAGTCCTTATGGAAGGATGTTGAGCTCAGGTCGCACTTGGAGATGCTTGGGTTGCCAGAGTGGGCATGCGTGTCTACTAGGTCAATGGCAGCCAGAAAGGGTGATCAAGCGGACTTGGAGCCTGAAACAGTGGCCCAAGTCCCTGCCAAGAGAAAGGGCAGGGGGCGCGGGAAACCGGCCCCTGAAGTTCCCACGGACTGGGAGGAGGTGGACCTTGAGGGGGACGCCCGGTGCCTACAGGGGAGCAGGTAGCCGAACTGGGGGACATCTCTGAGCTGACCCTTTGGCAGCAAGAGGGGGGTCCCACCAGGGAGGAATTCTGCAAGGAGCAGAAAGAGTGCCCTACTCTGGAGGGTCTGCGGCGGCAGGCTGCAGACCAGGCAGCTGGTGATCAGTCCGGGTCACATCTGATCTACTGGGAGAATGGTCTCCTATAGAGTGAGCCTAAGGTCGCTGAGCCTGGGTTAGCCCATGTGCTGGTGGTACACCAGCGCTTCAGGACCTTCCTACTGGGTCTGGCTCATGACGTGCCTTTGGCAGGACATTTGGGGCAGGACAAGACCTTTGACAGGCTTGTCACCCACTTCTTTTGGCCCAGATGCGAAGGCAGTCAGATGGACACTGCAGGTCTTGCCAAACTTGCCAGGCAAGTGGCAAAAGTGGGAGGAAGGTCAAAGCTCCTCTCCAACCTTTTCCTGTTGTTGGAACACCCTTTGAAAGGGTGGGGATGGATATTGTGGGGCCACTGGATCCCAAGACAGCCATGGGCAACAGGTACATCCTGGTCTTGGTGGACCATGCCACCCGGTACCCCGAGGCAATCCCTCTCAGGACAACGACGGCGCCAGTGGTGGGCCAGGCGTTAATGGGGATCTTTTCCCGTGTGGGATTCCCCAGAGAGGTGGTTTCTGACAGGGGAACCAATTTCATATCCAAGTATATGACATCCCTGTGGAAGGAATATGGTGTGACCTACAATTTCACCACTCCTTACCACCCCCAAGGAAACGGTCTGGTGGAGAGATTCAACCAGACCTTGAAAGGCATGATTAAGGGTCTAACAGAACCCATGAGGCGTAAGTGGGACGTCCTCTTGCCATGCCTTCTCTTTGCATACAGGGAGGTGCCTCAGAAGTCTCTTGGGTACAGCCCCTTTGAGCTTCTGTATGGCCACCCTGTCAGAGGACCTCTGAGTTTGGTAAAGCAAGGCTGGGTGGCAGCTCCCAGGAAAACTCCCCAGGATGTGTTTAGTTACATGCTGGCCTTCAGAAACCAAACTGCCCGCTCCAGGAAACTCACTCAGGCGAACCTAGAAGCAAGCCAGGAAGAAATGAAGAAGTGGTATGACCAGAATGCCACTCTGGTCGAATTTCAACCTGGGCAAAAAGTGTGAGTCATGGCCCCAGTGGAACCTTGTGCCTTGCAGGACAAGTGGACTGGACCATTTGAGGTGGTGGAGCGCAAAAGTAACGTCACCTATCTGGTGGATTTGCAGACTCCAAGGAACCCTTTGCGGGTCCTCCACATGAACCGCCTCAAGCCCCACTTCGAGAGGTCCGAAGTGAGTATGCTCTTGGCGACAGATGATGGGGTGGAAGAGGAGAGTGAGCCTCTCCCTGACCTCCTGTCTACCAAGGAGCACGATGGGTCAGTGGAAGGTGTGATCCTCTCTCCTACACTGACTCCAGAGCAGCAGGGGGACTGTCGCCAGTTGTTGGGACAGTTTCCCCACTGTTCTCTCTGGCTCCAGGTGTTACTCACTGGTGTACCCATGACTTGGACACCGGTGACAGCCCTCCTGTAAAGCACAAAATTTACAGGTTGACTGACCGGGTCAGAGCCAGCATCAAGGAGGAGGTCTCTAAGATGTTGGCGTTAGGGGTGATTGAACCCTCCAACAGTCCTTGGGCCAGCCCAGTGGTCTTGGTCCCAAAGGCTGCTGCACCCGGTGCCACTCCAGAACTGCGGTTTTGTGTAGACTACTGTGGGCTCAATGCCGTCACCAGGACTGACGCACACCCCATCCCCAGAGCTGATGAGCTCATTGATCGGTTGGGAGCTGCCCGGTTCCTCAGCACGTTTGATTTAACGTCTGGGTACTGGCAGATTGCCTTAATCGATGGGGCCAAGGAGAGGTCAGCATTCTCAACCCCAGAAGGTCATTACCAGTTCCGGGTGATGCCCTTTGGGTTGAAGAATGCCCCTGCCACCTTTCAGAGGTTGGTCTACCAGGTGTTGGCTGGACTGGAGGATTTCAGTGCCGCCGACCTGGATGACATTGCTGTGTTCAGTTACAGCTGGGAAGAACATTTACAGCACCTCGGTAAAGTGTTGAAGGCTCTGCAAGGGGCAGGCCTCACGATCAAGGCCAGCAAGTGCCAGATCGAGGAGGGTTCTGTGGTGTACTTGGGGCACCAGGTAGGAAGCGGCCAGGTGGCGCCCCTACAACCCAAGATTGACACCATTCTGGCTTGGGAACCCCCCAAGACCCAGACGGAGGTGAGGGCCTTCTTAGGTCTCACCGGATACTATAGGAGATTTGTTAAGGGCTACGGCACCATCGTTGCCCCCTTAACAGAGCTGACTTCCAGGAAGCAACCCAGGAAGGTGATCTGGACTGAGCCCTGCCAGAAAGCTTTTGATGCCCTGAAGGCAGCCATGTGCACGGCGCCCGTGCTCAAGGCACCTGACTTCTCCAAGGAATTTGTCGTGCAGACTGACGCTTCAGAGCATGGTGTGGGAGCGGTGCTCTCACAACTGAACGAAGAGGGCCTAGGCCAGCCTGTAGTCTTCCTTAGCAGGAGACTACTCCCCAGGGAACAGAGGTGAAGTGCCATAGAAAGGGAAGCTTTTGCTGTGGTCTGGGCGCTGAAGAAGCTGAGACCATACCACTTTGGGACTCACTTCTGGGTTCAGACAGACCACAGGCTCCTCAGATGGTTGATGCAAATGAGGGGTGAGAATCCAAAACTGCTGAGGTGGTCCATCTCCCTACAGGGAATGGACTTTACGGTGGATCACCGCCCTGGCACAGAACACGCCAACGCAGATGGTCTGTCCAGGTTCTTCCGTCTTAGTGAAGAGAACTCCCAGGAGGTCGGGTAGTTCTCCCTACATTCAGCTGGAGGGGACATGTGTTAGACTTGGCATCTTTTGGCGTGTTTCCTCTGAGTTTTTGCTTTCTGACCTCCCGGTTTTGACTCTGTTTTTGCTGGTGTAATGATTCTGCGCACTTTTCTCACTGCTGATCAGTGGTAAAGTGCAAGTGCTCCTGTGGTAAAATGTGTTATGGATTGGCGTTTCCATGATTGGCCTATTTGATTTATGTGTCAGTCCCTAGTAAAGTGCACTGTGAGTTCCAGGGCCCATAAATCAAATGCTGTTGGTGGGCTGCAGCACTGGATTGTGCCACCCACGCACACAGCCCGTAAAGTGAAACTCTGGCCTGCCATTACAGAGCCTGTGCGCAGTCTGGGGCTGCCATGTCGACTTGGCAAGTGCACCCACTTGCCAGTCCCTAAACCTTCCCTTTCCTACATGTTAGTCACCCCTAAGGTAGGCCCAAGGTAGCCCTGTGGGCAGGGTGCATTGTGGGTGAAAGGTAGGACATTCCCTGGTGTGTGTGGCATGTCCTGATAGTGAATTACAGCCTATTTCGTTTTTCACTATTGAAAGGCTACCTGTTCCCCATAGGCCAGAATGGGCAGTTTTGATTATAACATCTTATAATCCTAACTGACCCAGGGAACATGGTAGAAATTCGAGTTTAGTATGCCTGAACTCAGAATGATAAAATACATCTTTTAGTGAAGTTGGTTTTAACATTCTGGGTTTGAAAATACCACTTTTAGAAAGTAGGTATTTTCTTGCCTAACCATCCAAGCCTGCCTCTGCTAGGTTGTGTATTCCAAGTCTGGTTTGTGAGTGACAGGGGCTGGGGGATTCCAGGAGGCAGGGTGAGTCAGCACAAGGCTGAATAGGGCTATCTCCATGTAGAGTGGTGGGGAGGAGTACCACCTGGGTCTGAATAGGGCTGTGCCTGCCTTCCACAATGCTGGCTCCACCTCCTGTGGTGTGTCTGATGTCCCTGGGCCACACTGTCAAAGGAAAGAAGGAGTCCTGTAAACAAAGTGCTCCAAGACTGACCAGAACTTCAGAGGACAAAGGATTTGCTAGTTTAAATATTGGAGCCCAGACCCCAAGATTTCAGAACTCTTTTGGATCAAGAAGACTGCCAAGAAGAAGAGCTGGAGAAGCTGTGAGGAGGAACTACCACTTTGCTGTGTGCTTTGCTGTGTTGGCCTGCAGTGGCTGCTTCTGTCTTGGGCAGTGAAAGGACTGGACTGAACCTTCTGCAATCTACTTTTGTGAGTTTCTCCAAGGGCTTGAGGTAGAGCTTGCCCCCTGTTCAAGAAGTCTCAGGAACAGCAAAGGGCACCGCCGCAATGCCGCACCGCGACCCTGGTCTCACCGACGACGCCTGCTGACGCCGCCACCGAGCCACTGCTTGCACCGCGACCTGTGGGCACCGCACTCCGCACCGCCTCGCTTCATGACGACGCCTTGGTATCCCCGACGCCGCCGCTCCACGCCAGAATCGACGCAGCTGCTTGCACCGTGGTTCGAGTGCACCGCTCGTAAAGTTACACGACGCACCGCCCTCATCCCGCACCGCATCCTTGGCCTACCGATGCCGGTGCCATCGACTCCAGTTCGTCAGCCGACGACAGCGCTTCAGCGACGACGCTGCCGCTGCTTGCACCGTGACCTGCCAGCACCGTGACGAGAACCGCCTTCATCTCACACCGCAACCCTGGTCTCACCGACGACGCCATCTGACGCCGCCACCGAGCCGTTGCTCGCACCGCGACCTGAGTGCACCGCATGCCGCACTGCTGCACTTCGCACCGCAGCACCCGATGCCTGCCGACGCCAGTGCTCCTGACTCCATCAGAGAGATCGACCTGCAACGCGCGTGACTTCGAGGGCCCTGATGACTCCTGCACCGACCTCCGGAACCGACGCCTGCGGACGCCTTGTTTTCGGAAGCTCAACGAGAGGTCATCGACGCCCTGCATTTCTGAAAGGTACTGTTTGTGGGTCTTCCTGACACCGTAGCTGGCCCGCAACGCCGCGGTCAGCCAGAACTGTTTGGATTTGTTTGCTCACTACGCCATAATAGCCCCGGACGGAGCTATCGACATCAAGGAACTGTTTTTCAAGGATACTTTGCTAACTGAAGATTTTTAAGTACTGTATGGTGGATTTTTAACCGTATTTGGTATTGTCTTAAGTATATAAAAATATTGGATATTTTTCTAAACTGGTGTGGTGTCCTTTTGTAGTGCTTACACTGTATTACTGTTGGTTATGTGCTAATGCTTTACACACTGCCTTTAAGATAAGCCTAACTGCTCGTGCCAAGCTACCAAGGGGGTGAGCAGGGGTTATTTTAGGAGTGTAACTCCCTTATCCTGACTAGGAAGAAGGGTCTCTACTTGGACAAAGGTGCAAGCACTTGCCAACTAGAGACCCCCATTTCTAACACTGGATGATTAGAGTACTGCAAGGAGAGTGCATTGTGAATTTATAAGTGCTTGTGTTTTGGCGCAGTGATTAGATAAGGACATGGAACTGGCTGGGTCATTGGAGGAGTGCATGGGCAGTGACAAGGAGATGGCTGGACTGCATCAGTAGGGTTCATGGGATTGTAGCAGTGCATGTGTTAGTGCCTGGGTCATTTCATAAGTACATGGGTACGGACTGGATGATTACAGTACTGCAAGGAGAGTGCATGGTGAATTTATAAGTGCTTGTGTTTTGGCGCAGTGATTAGATAAGGACATGGAACTCGCTGAGTGATTGGAGGAGTGCATGGGTAGTGACAAGAAGATGGCTGTACTGCATCAGTAGTGTCAGGGGATTGTAGCAGTGCATGTGTTAGTGCATGGGTCATTGCATGAGTACATGGGTAGTGACTGGATGATTAGAGTACTACAAGGAGAGTGCATTGTGAATTTATAAGTGCTTGTGTTTTGGCGCAGTGATTAGATAAGGACATGGAACTGGCTGGGTGATTGGAGAAGTGCATGGGTAGTGACAAGGAGATGGCTGGACTGCATCAGTGGGGCTCAGGGGATTGTAGCAGTGCATGTGTTAGTGCCTGGGTCATTGCATAAGTAAATGGGTACTGACTGGATGATTAGAGTACTGCAAGGACAGTGCATGGTGAATTTATAAGTGCTTGTGTTTTGACGCAGTGATTAGATAAGGACATGGAACTGGCTGGGTGATTGGAGGAGTGCATGGGTAGTGACAAGGAGATGGCTGGACTGCATCAGTAGTGCTCAGGGGATTGTAGCAGTGCATGTGTTAGTGCCTGGGTCATTGCATAAGTAAATGGGTACTGACTGGATGATTAGAGTACTGCAAGGACAGTGCATGGTGAATTTATAAGTGCTTGTGTTTTGACACAGTGATTAGATAAGGACATGGAACTGGCTGGGTGATTGGAGGAGTGCATGGGTAGTGACAAGGAGATGGATGGACTGCATCAGTAGTGCTCAGGGGATTGTAGCAGTGCATGTGTTAGTGCCTGGGTCATTGCATAAGTACATGGGTACTGACTGGATGATTAGAGTACTGCAAGGAGAGTGCATGGTGAATTTATAAGTGCTTGTGTTATGGTGCAGTGATTAGATAATGACATGGAACTGGCTGGGTGATTGGATGAGTGCATGGGTAGTGAGAAGGAGATGGCTGGACTGCATCAGTAGTGCTCAGGGGATTGTAGCAGTGCATGTGTTAGTGCCTGGGTCATTGCATGAGTACATGGGTAGTGACTGGATGATTACAGTACTGCCAGGAGAGTGCATGGTGAATTTATAAGTGCTTGTGTTTTGGCGCAGTGATTAGATAAGGACATGGAACAGGCTGGTTGAGGGAGGACGGCAAGATGGCATGTGATTAGCTGCTCCGTTCCCGCTATCCTCCATGAATGGATCGGTGTATTGGTCAGCGGCTGGTTGGACTGGCTAGCCGAAGGCTGGAGTCAGCGTGCGAGACAGTGGACGCCCTTCTTCGGCTGCTCGTGATTGATTGCGGCTAACGGAGACGTGTTTGTTCCGCGAAAGAGTTGTGCTACTCCGACGAACGCAGAGGAAAGCTTCACGGATTATGGTAGCAAGGAGTGGAAAAGCGGTTAAGGCTCGCGTGGGAGTCGGTGGCTCTACTGGGGGTGGCCCAGCACCCGCGGCATTACCAAGCACGAGCGAGGTAAACGGGAGCGGGAGCACCAGCGAAACCAAACAATGGACCGTGACGGGTAGAGGAGTTAAGAAAGACCAAGGAATTAATTAAGAAGATGCTGGGGAAACCAGGTCGGCGGACGGAGGATGACCCGGCGCAGCCCACTCTCACCACGATGTTTTGTAATTGGCCTGCACCAGAGAATGCAAGTAAGGGGCAAACTGTTATTCAGACTCAGACAATATCTGGGGCAGAGAGCGTGCACTGTGGGGAGAGGGTATAGAAGAAACAGTCCTGATGAGAATCGATTTATCCGATAGGGAATTTACCCCTCGGCCCAGAGGAGGGTGCAGGTGCAGCTGGTAATACAGAGAGAATCAATGACCACCAGGATGGTACAAATTTATTTGTTAAAATATCAATGAAAAAAATATCGATGTGAAAATATCGATAACAAAAATATCGACTTCCTATACATAAACAGGTAAGTACAATAATATTGACACAAAAATATAGATTTAAAAAATATAGAAGTAAAAATATCGACTTAAAAATTACATTACTTAAATAAAATTAATTAAATAATATTAATATTATTAACAAAATAAATTAAATTTAATACATATTTTAACTAATTATAACTAATAAACTTAATTTAATAAATATAAACACAAAAAATGTGTACATATACATATATTTACTTAAATACATTTTATTAACTATTATCTTTATTTAATTTATAAACTTTTTAAATTATATAAAAATAAAATATACACATATATAAATAATTTAAAATTAAATAAAATATTCTATATTTAATTAACACATTGAACTATTTAAAAAAAAAAAACATACATTTAATAACAAAATAAACACAATAGTAGTGGAAACGTTGGATAGCGAGGGTAAAATTTACTATTCCCAATCCAGTGAGTGCAACAGTAGGGAAAGCGTTGGATAGCGTAGGGGTAAAAATTACTATTCCCACTCCAGTGAGTGCAACAGTAGGGAAAGGACTGGATAGCGTAGGGGTAAAAATTACTATTCCCACTCCAGTGAGTGCAACAGTAGGGAAAGCGCTGGATAGCGTAGGGTTAAAAATTACTATTCCCACTCCAGTGAGTGCAACAGTAGGGAAAAAGCTGGATAGCGTAGGGGTAAAAATTACTATTCCCACTCCAGTGAGTGCAACAGTAGGGAAAGCGCTGGATAGCGTAGGGGTAAAAATTACTATTCCCACTCCAGTGAGTGCAACAGTAGGGAAAGCGCTGAATAGCGTAGGGGAAAAAATTACTATTCCCACTCCAGTGAGTGCAACAGTAGGGAAAGCGCTGGATAGCGTAGGGGTAAAAATTACTATTCCCACTCCAGTGAGTGCAACAGTAGGGAAAGCGCTGGATAGCGTAGGGGTAAAAATTACTATTCCCACTCCAGTGAGTGCAACAGTAGGGAAAGCGCTGAATAAGCGTAGGGGTAAAATTACTATTCCCACTCCAGTGAGTGCAACAGTAGGGAAAGCGCTGAATAGCGTGAGGGTAAAAGTTACTATTCCCACTCCAGTGAGTGCAACAGTAGGGAAAGTGCTTGATCCCAAAACAATAAAAATCAAAAACATCAACATTTTTATTAAATTTAATTTCCAATATTAACATAATTAATATATAAAATTACATATATTATTATTAACAAAGATAATAAAAAATCATTAATTACACATTAATTAACACTATAATATCCATAACACACACCTAAAATCAATTACGCAATTACAATTAATATCTAATAATTAATTAATGGAAATTAATTTATAAATATTTAATAATTAATCAATAAAAAAAATAATTACTTACCACCCTTCACACCATTTACACATATACACACCACAACACACACCTAAAATTAATTACACAATTACAATTACTAATTACTAATTAATTAATGGAAATTAATTTATAAATATTTAATAATGAATCAAGACAAAATCAATTACTTACCACACTTCACACCATGTACACATATAAACACCACAACACACACCTAAAATCAATTAAACAATTAACATAATTAATTATTAATTGATTAATTGAAATTAATTAACTAATTATTAAACTATTATTAATTGATCAATTAACAAATTAATTATTCAATAAATGTAATATAATTAAATTACTTACCACCCTATTCCCCTATAAACCCACATCCCGCTACTGAACTAAAAACGCAAAATTCAAATTAAAAACAATTATTAACTACTATAAATTATAATTTAAATCTATAAAATTAAATTGCTTCCCTCCCTATTCCCCTATAAACCCACAACCCGCTTCTGAACTAAAAACACAAATTAAACTTAAAATAAATTAATAACTACTAAAATTTTCAAACATATAATAAAATGACAAACAATTCTCAATAAAAACACTAAAATGGGGGGCGTGGCCAGCCATCATGGCCGCGCGGATGTGATCCTGTTCGGCTCCCGCACCGGAGTCTGATTTACTGCTGCCATCGGGACTCCTAGCCCGTACAAATGATGGGCCGGTGAAGCGAGCATCTGCGGAGGGTGTAAGGAGCATTTTAACGACCTCGCAGAGCCCGGGTGAGGCTTTGATCCTACATTTGCGACAGAGACGGAGCGCGGCCACACTTACAACATGGTGGCCGGGCCCCGCTGCTGAGGCGCCTCCGGAGCCGGTCCGCGGCTCTCAGCATCGGTCCCGATCTCGGTGTGGTGGCCTCCCCCCTGACACCGCGGAGATGATGTGGGAGATCGCCGTATAGGGGACCGGAGCTTCGGCGGTGGTGCTGACAGATGGGGGTAGACAGCGGCGATCTCAAAATGGTGGCTGACTTGGCGTGAAGGCCCCGAGTGCGAACCCCGAGCAGCTGAGCCCGCCGAGACGTTTGAGGGAATCACGCCGAGACAATCGCGAACGGGGCATGGACTGCTTACCACACAGAGCATAACGGGGTCTGCTGCGGCGCCCCAGATTGCCGAAATTGCTCCAGCCACAACGAGAGGTGAGCGTCAGCACTGCTTCCCTGAGCTCACTAGAATCTCTAGCCGACCGATTTGTTGCGCGATGGTTTGAGGAGGCCCACTGACAACAGAGGAGAGAGAAGCTACATAAACGACCTGCCTGACCTCGATGCCTGACCTTAAGATGGTGGTCTGATCCCTTATGTTCCAAGCTTTCAAGGCGCCCTGGGACTCTATAATAGGCCACGGTCACCCGCAGGACACCATCTAGAGGCTCTGGGGACTGCGTTATATGGCGGGAAAGACACCCTGACCTATGGTGCAACTTGGGAACCGCGAGCCCAGATTCCACAACCGAGTGAGAGGGGAACACATGAGCACACCAACGTGCGACATAGACCTGAGAATTGCCCATATGCCTCCCAAAAAATCGCAACCCAACAAGGTCTCGAGTTACTTTGGAAACTCTAGCACCGGGAACGGGCAAGACCTAGAGCATACCCAGATGGCGGGGACAATGGCGCTGACCCGTGAGGATCTTTTAGCCACGCTCAGGGACTTCAAGAGAGAGCTGCGCGATTACCTTAAAGCAGACCTCAACGCCTCCCTTGAGGCCTTCAAATCTGACATGGCCTCCAGACTCTGCAAACTACGCACTGACGTGGACTCGGTGGGGACTCGCACCCTTGACTTGGAGGCGAAATGCCAGACCCTTGAGGTCCGACTCCAACCACTTGAGGAAGGCGCCGAAGCCCTCACAGCCCAGCTGAATTCCGCGCTGCTAAAATGTGAAAACTTGGAGAACCGCTCTAGGCGGGAAAACATCAGAGTGCGCGGCCTGGAAGAAGGACGAGAGGGGCTGACCTGGAGCGGTTCATCGTGGGTCTCTTTACCAGCATCATAGGAACCGATGGTCCGCCGATCCAGCTGGAGCGCGTTCACAGGGTGGGGCCACCCCAACAAGGGAAACGCCAGCGACCTCGGGACATCCTAGCCAAGTTTACCTCCTTTAAGACCAAAGAGTTGGTGCTCCGCGGGGCCAGGGGACAGGAATCGATTGACTATCAGGGAGATTCTTGTGCACTGTTTCAAGATGTTGCTCAGGCCACACTGATGAGGCGACAACAGTTCCGCCTCATTACCACCGCACTTCGAGAAAGGCAAATTAGATACAGATGGACATACCCCTTTGGACTCGCCTTTGCTCTCAACAATAAGCAACACCATTTCACTGACGTCGAAGGGGCCGCGGCCCTCCTTGGGCTCAACAACGCGCCATCAGGGGACCGCCCGCCCCCTTCAGGAGATTCCAGGGGACGGGCGTCGGCCAAGGGGGCGGCCGGGGAGTGGCAGAGGGTACCGGCTTCCAGCGGAAAGTCTCCCTGACCGTTCTGCATTGTGCGAGTTCACACGGCCGCCGGGGGTGCCTCAGTTTCAGGAGGAGAATGGAATCCTACACCGCGTCACTAAGAGACTCTCATCGGGGCTCACACTAGCCCACATGATGGCATAATGGCGATCCTTTGAACTGCCTCCAGCTTATGAGACGACATAACAAGGGTCATTCGACACATTCATCGGACTACTCGGTGCGGGAATGGTCCTGCCCCTAAGGACATCTCGCAACGCAGGCCTTGCGGTTTGCGATGACTTTCTTTCATGATCTGTTTGTTCTTAATTTTGTTTTTTCCTGTTTAGGTGCTCTACCCGGGGATGGAACCATAGCGGGTGGGAGGGGAATGACGGGGATGAGGGGAGGTGCTATCATCAGCTGGTCTGGGTTTTACAGGGGGGATGGGGGTTAAACTCTTCTCTTGGAATGTTCGGGGCCTCAACTCCCCTAACAAGAGACATAGGTTTTGGAAATACATAGGAGATCAGAGGCCGCTGGTTGTGGCAATTCAGGAATCACACATAAAACGAGCGGAAGAAAGCAGACTTAAACATAGACGCTACCCCCAGATCTACCAAGCTACCGGTACTAAAAAGCAGAATGGGGTTGCCCTGATTTTTCATTCTTCCGCCAATTTTGTACATGAGGCTACACAGAAAGATAGGGAAGGCAGATATATCATGGTTAGGGGTCCCTGATGGGCAGACTTTGTACAATTGCCTCGGTATATGCCCCCAACACTGGGCAAACTGACTTCCTCTCCTCCTTTTTAGACTCCTTAATGGGCTTTGCAGAGGGAGACCTAATTATTATGGGGGATTTTAACCTCGTCTGGGATCCTCAACTGGATACGGCACAAACCCATAGATCTGGCGGAGGTGTATTTCCCACACCCCTTAAGCAAAAAATTCACCAACTAGGACTAGTGGACATCTGGCGCCATCTTAACCCGACAACGAAGGATTTTT
This sequence comes from Calotriton arnoldi, assembly GCA_963921515.1. Classification (NCBI taxonomy): domain Eukaryota; kingdom Metazoa; phylum Chordata; class Amphibia; order Caudata; family Salamandridae; genus Calotriton; species Calotriton arnoldi. The sequence goes on along the minus strand of CAWUFW010017320.1, from coordinate 92,014 downwards.
CATTCTTTTCTCATGCCCACAGATCGTACTCTCGCATCGATCATATTTTTATCAGCCAATCGCTCACCCACGCAGTCACGACCTCCCTCATTCTTCCCATTGCTATCTCCGACCATGCCCCTTTGACATGCCTCTTGAACTGGCCGGCCCCACGCTCTAAGCTTGTGAGATGGTATTTCCCGGAGTTCTTATGTAGAGATCGTCTACGCCGGGACGACCTTCGCAAAGCAATCAGAGACTTCTTCCTACTCAATGACCCGGCTGACACATCCCTAGCGACCAACTGGGACGCGTTTAAGGCGCACATCAGGGGTCACTGCATTGCCCTGGCCTCTTCCCTCAGGAGACTCCAAACCAAAGAACGCCTAGAATTGGAGCGCGAGCTGGTAGCAGCAGAAGGGCAGCACAAAACCACTCCCTCGGGCCCATCATTACGGAAAGTCACAGCTCTTAAAGGGAAACTTAATGCGATATATACGAATAGGGCAGAGAAAACAATCCTGAGGCTCCAGGCTAGAGGCTACGAGGGGAAAGATAAGGTGGGCACTCTATTGGCCAGACAACTGCGGAGCAGGCAGGAGAAAGAATACGTAAAGCAAATCATTGATGATCAGGGCACAACTCACGTCGGTGAAGCTGAGAAAGCCCAGGTATTTCATGACTTTTATCAAAACTTATACCGAGCTGACACCCTTGGGGAGCCCGAGCAAACACAATATGTAACCGCCCTGGATTTGCCCCAGCTTTCTGCCTCCGCCAATGATAGTCTGGGTGGGAGTATTACCTTGGAGGAGGTGCAGGCGGCAATTGACACATTAAAATGCCACAAGGCACCAGGGCCTGATGGCTTTACCGCTCAATTTTATCGCACCTTTGCAGCTGACTTGGGTCCTCACCTAACTACACTGTTTAACAACATCGCCACCCGCCACGCAGTGACACCATCCATGGGCGAAGCCCTAATCTCTATCATTCCGAAACCCAGGAAAGACCCACAGAAATGCTCATCATATCGTCCCATTGCCCTCCTCAACCTGGATGCCAAATTATATTCCAAAATCCTAGCCACCCGGCTCGAAAAATTTCTCCCTGACCTCATTCATCCCGATCAATCAGGGTTCATCAAGGGGCGGCAGACCCACGACAACCTTAGGCGCATCTTCCATCTCATAGATAAATCCCAAAAGAAGAAGATTCCGGGTGCGCTACTGTCGCTCGACGCAGAGAAAGATTTTGATCGAGTTGATTGGACCTTCTTGGAGCTTTCTCTGCGTCGATTCGGCTTCTGCGAGGCTTTCATTGGGATGATTCAAGCCAACTTTAGCACCCCTAAGTCCCGTGTGGTGGTTAATGGGGTGGCCTCGAAATTCTTTGACTTAGCGAGAGGGACTAGACAAGGCTGCCCCTTATCCCCGCTGCTCTTTGCTCTTAGTATCGAGCCCTTTGCGGCCCGGATCCGTGCCAATCCACTGATCACCGGGATCCGGTTCGGGACGGATGATCATAAGATTGCCTTATTTGCGGACGACATCCTTCTGCCAATCACCAATCCAACCGCCTCTCTCCCTGCCATTAGTCGGGAACTGGAGCAATTTGAGGCTGTATCTGGCTTCAAAGTCAATCTTTCCAAATCATCCCTCCTAAATCTCACCCTGCCCCCGGACGTTCAACAGACTCTGGAGGTGGCATCCCCTTTCCAGTGGGCCCGTAAAGCCATCACATATCTAGGGGTCCAAATCACTCCCAAACTTACAGACTTATATAAGGCCAACTTTCCCCCTCTTCTGAAACGCCTCAGAGCCGATTGTAAAAAGTGGAGCTCAGTCTACATCTCATGGATTGGTAAGATAAATGCAATTAAAATGAACATACTGCCACGTCTTCTGTACCTCTTCCAGGGTCTCCCTATTTAACCAGACAAGACACTCTTTCCTGAGTTAAAAACCATGATGCTTACATTTATTTGGCAAGGGAAGCGTGCACGGCTCTCATATCATTTATTAACAAGACCACGTATGAAAGGAGGCCTGGCCCTACCGGATTTCCTAACCTACTATAGGGCGGCTCAATTACGTGTGCTGAGCGAGTGGTCGCTACGAGAATCTGACAAATTATGGCTCCACATAGACAGGCAGGTGACGGGTAGAACGATCTGGGACTTACCCTGGCGACACAAAACGGATAGGCCCCTTAACGCTTACCTAAGTGTGCCCGTCTCCACCACCCTCCAAGTGTGGGATGCAGTAACCAGGTCATTGCCACTGACTACGTTCCCATCTCCCTATACCCCCATACACTTTTCTAAGAATTTCCCCCCTGCCCTTCGAGAGGGGCCCTTTGATTTATGGAGGGAGGGGGGATGCCTCATGATTTCGGATCTCTTCCATGGCTCTAAGCTACGCTCCTTCCACGAGTGCATGAATCACTTCCATCTCCCACTCACTGAGCGATATCACTATACTCAGTTAATTCACTGGGTCCAGCAACCACAGATCCGTCAAGCTGCTACCAGAGACTACCTTCCACTGGAGAAATTTGTCCAATCGGGCACCACGGGCAAAGGCTGTATTTCCTTTCTATATACCCTCTTGCTCACACTCTCTCCACGACGCATCCCACACCATAGAGTGTTCTGGGGAGACATGCTACCGACGCCTCCTTCGGACAAACAATGGGAATCCCTATATAAAGACATAGCAAAATTTAACAGATCCATGCACCTCAGGGAAGCCCATTACAAGACGCTCTACGATTAGTACCTTCACCCCCACAAACTGCACTCTATTTTTCCAGGCACCCCCGATCGCTGCTGGCGTGGGTGTGGGCTGTTGGGAGACTTTAAGCATATATGGTGGGACTGCCCCGTTATCCAACCTTTTGGAAGGAGATTCTTTCCCAAATTAAGATTATATTAGGTTATCCGATTGGGGAATCTATGGAGCAGATTCTGCTGGGTCTTCGCGATCCGCTACTCAAATACCAAACACATGCTGACAGATCCATTCTGTGGGTTTGCCTGGGGCTGCGAAGATGGCTATAGCCGGGGCTTGGAAGAGACCCGAAGCCCCCTCGCTCACCCAATGGCACGCCCGATTATGGAGGGCGTTAGCAATAGAACGTCTAACTGATATAGCAGAAGAGTCGAGGAAGGGATTTGATTATATCTGGACCCCCCTGGTTAGCTACCTTTCAGAGCGGCTTCCCCTATTCGCTTGCAGCCCTCGGCTGAGGGCACTTCACCTCTTCCTGATCTAAGTACATCTGGCCCCTCTGCGAGACAGCACCACTGAGGTAGTGGCCCTGACTTGGACAACATCTTGCGCTGGTCGTAGGATGTCCCTGTCGGGACCCGGCCTCTTTTCCCCCCTCTATAGCCAGTGATTTTGCCTCGCTAATTCCCCTGGGTACCACCGCAGTTCGAACGTTTTTTTGTGTGTTTTTTTTCTCTTTGTTCTTTCTTGTCTCTCTGCTTCTCTTTTTCTTTCTATCACTTATTCTTCCTACTGTGGTTGCTCTCTGGTGTGTGGTCTGTTTTATTTCAGATGATGCATGCAGAAGACATCCAGTGGGTTCGCTTTGGATGCTCATTGCTCATCTCCCAAGTGCGTTCGCCTGCATTGGCGATATATGAAAGATTGGGCCCGATAGCTCCTGGAAGTCGTTGGGCTCACCTTTGTACTTTCTGTTATAGTACGCCAACTTATGGAAATATTGAGGGGTCAACCTACCAAGGTAATTCGAAACTGTGCTTTTTACTCTAGCTGCCAAATGAATGGTATCTGTGCCCGTCGAACTACTTGAAATGCCTTGGGAGATGTATTCCTTATACATTGTTTGTTATTTGTGACAAAATCTCAATAAACACATTTTGACAACAAAAAAAACACTAAAATACATAACATTATTAATAATTCGATATTTTTGTCAACTACATTTTTGTAAACGATATTTAATACGTTGATATTTTTGTAATCGACATTACTTACCTGTCAGTCGATATTCTTGTCCACGATATTTCTATTGTCGATATTTCTTCCCCACGATATTTCTGCAGCGATATTTATGTTCCGCGATATTTATACGTCGATATTCCTGCTCTGCACCCCGCGAGTGATCAGGGTGTAAAAGAAACTTTGGTAAAGAGAGGCGCGGTGAGAGTGGGGCAGCAGAACAGAGAGGAATTTTCGCCCGATGGGATAGGGGATACATTTTTCTCTCTAACTGGCTAATCTGATCCCTCCGGAAAAGATGACATTTCCTCGAATAGTAGCGAAGGGGTCCTGGAAACAGATGACTCCTCATCAGGGGACCACCTACAAGCAACTCAGAGGAAGAAGAGCTCAGGATGTCAGAGAAGGAAAGAAGGCCAGAGATGGCAAGTGAGGAGACAACTCAAGTGGGATTATTCAGATACGCGAACACTACAGGCTGAAGAGGCGAGGGAGGGTGCAAATGAGATGGTAGAGCCTTCACTATCCACAATACTAAGCTCAATTCAACAGATGCAAGAGGAAGTAAGGGCGGATGGAAGCAGGGCCAGAATTGCCAACAAAAAAGTACAAGCTGGAATCAGGAAAATAAATAAAAAATGTGGGGACTTTGCAGAAAGGCTGACAATGGTGGAAACACGGACGGAGGTCCTCGAAGGGGAAGTTGAGGCACTAAAGGAACAGAACGCAGGACAGAATGGAACTTTACCCGATGTTATGCTCAAGCTCGAGAAGCAAGAAAATAGACAGCGGAGAAACAACCTGCACTTTCTGGGGGTTCCAGAGGGGGTGGAGGGCAGCAATCAGAGGCTGTATATTGTGAACTTGTTGAAGAATACCTTTCCGGAACAAGTCCAATTGGATTGGAACAATGAGCCCACCAAGTACCCCTAATGATGAAGAAACAGCCCCAAGATCGACCAAAGGCCTTTTTAGTGTTTTTTGGTAATTTCTTACTGCGTCAACTGGTGTATGATCAAGCTCGACCTAACTCTCCAAAGACGCATGATGGGGTCTCCTTCTTCACTAAACCGGACTTCGCCCACGCAACAGTGGAACAAAGGTGGAGGCTCAGACAATTGATAACACCTTTCGAGAAAGCAGGGGCCGAGGCGTTCTTACAGAACCCGGCCAGACTTAAAGTGAAATACAGGGGCACCACTCGAGTGTTTGCTACAGAAATTTTGGCCCAGGGGTACCTAAATGAGTTAATTAAGTCAGGTAAAGGTGTGGAGAGCTCGAAGACGGGAGGCCAGTAGGTTTCCGAGGGTATGGGTGAAAGGAGAGATGAAAAGCCGCTTTTTTCTTTGTTGGTTTTGCATTTCTAACACAGGGAGGATGGCGGGGCAGTTCATCAAACGCACATCATTCAGGCTCTACCTGATTGCATAGGTTTTGGGGGCGGGAGGAGGGAGGGTTGCTAGGGGATGGGGACGGAGGGGGGAGGGAAGGGGTGGACATAAGACTGATGGGGGATGGGCACTTGGGCTAGGGAGGACACATGAGGACACCATTAGGGAGAAAATGAAACAAATAAGTTCCTACTGTATGGTCCTGATATTAATATATATACATGAATAAGTTAAGGATTGGATCAATTAATATATGTGGTTTGAATGATAGCAAGAAAAGGCAAATGGTTTCCCAAGGGTTGAGATTACTACAAGCTGACATTGTTTGTCTCCAAGAGACCCATGTGGAAGGAAGTCAAAAAGATCTCTTCAATCATTTGGGGTATAGTGTAGTAGGAGCAACATCGCAGGGCGCACGTAATCGGGGGGTCGCAATCTTAGCCCGTAATAAAAATATCCAGTTCTCATCAGTAAAGGCAGACATAGCTGGGCGGTGGGTTATCGCCAGTTGTAGCGCCCCCGGCTCTCCCAAATTTACGTTATGCTCCCTATATGGGAGCAACATTGATGATCCAGCCTTACTGGGGTGGGTCTCAAATGAATTGGCGCATTGGGAACTACCCATAGTGGTGTGTGGCGATTTTAATATTAATCTCTATAGTGACTGGAATCGGGGGGAACCATACACTGGCAAAAAGCCTAAAGTCTATCAGGCTCTATGTAATGTGTGTCAGGAGCATGGGCTGTGTGATGTTTGGGGAGAATTAAGACCGCAAGACCATGGGAATACATACTATTCCGCGCCTCATAGGAAACATGTGAGATTGGACTATTGTTTTGTCTCACATGCGATTAGACAGAGAAGTACAATCAAAAAAGCCCCTAGATATCTCTCCGATCACAGTCCACTAGTGCTGGAGATACAGGGAAGGGTGGATCAGGCAAAGCCATGTTCATCATGGACGTTTGAAAAGGCATTATTGGTGGATGATATATACCTGGAGCATATGAGGAAGTGGATTCCGGAGTTTCTGGAAAGAAATCTTGGGTCGGCCTCCCTGAACACAGTATGGGATACACTAAAAGCTAGGGTACGAGGGGAAACAATGCGATTTGCATGGAGGAAAAATAAACTTGAGAAAGCTGAATTGCAGAATTTTCAAAATGGGTTGATTCAAGCCGAATGTAATTTAGTGAAGGTCATATAACAGAAGGGATATATAGAAACTGCCAGTCTAGGGGTAGCAATAAGCAAAACTTTAATAGGGGAGCAACTGCTAAAAAAAGCAGTGGACAAGGCTATAACCTACCGCAAAGAGATGTATGAATGCAGCGAAAGGGTGGGGCACTTCCTTGCGGTAAGAACAAGGCAGGAAGCAACCCGGAATGAAATTAAGGCAATCAAAGATCCTGTTGAGGGATTGAGAATGAACGCAGGGGAAATCCGAACTGCATTCTGTGCCTTTTACCGGATCCTTTATACAGAAGATCAGGAGGGGGGCGTACTGAGGGCAGAACAGATAGAGCAATATTTGACTCCCCCCGCGGAGGCTCTCTTGACGGGAGTAGAAAGGGATCAGTTAGATCGACCGCTAGAATGGAAGGAAATTGTAAATGCTCTTGCTGGTCTACCAAAGGGCAAAGCGACGGGCTCAGATCTGATCCCCACCGAATTTTACAAGGTCTTCTACGAGCAGTTAAGGGATGTTATGATGGCTCTGTTTGTACAAATTATAGAGGGGGCAGATCCACCAGCCTCCTGGGGGATGGCAAAGATCATAATTTTTCCCCAAAAAAATAAACCTATGGATGAGCTAGGGTCCTACCGGCCAATCACCCTTATTAATGGGGATGTGAAGATTTACTCTAAAGCATTGGCCACTCACTTGGCATTGGTGATCCACAGGATTGTTTCACAGAGGCAACACGGGTTTGTCCCCGGCAGAAGCACTATTGAGCATGTCCGGAAAATCATTAAACTCTTTGACGTGAAACAAGTAGCAGGAGACCCTATGGCCGCTATTTTCCTGGATGCCGAGAAGGCGTTCGATAGGGTCTCCTGGCAATTCTTGTGGGCCACTATGTCTTGGAAAGGGATTGGCGAGCACTTTATTCGAGCCGTGAAAGCCTTGTATAAAGATCCAGAGGCAAGAGTGCTAGTGAATGGTGGTCTGATGGAGGCATTTAAAATAACTAGAGGCACAAGGCAGGGGTGCCCCTGTTCACCGTTACTGTTTGCCATCTATATCGACCCCTTCCTGAAACATCTGGAACATGCACCGAATATTCCCCCTCTATTTGATACTGGCCCCGTAGAAAAAGTTTTAGCTTATGCTGACGATGTTGCGCTTGTCACTACACAAGCTGACATGGCTATGAACGCAATTTAAATTGAGGCCCAAAGGTTTGGCTTGATATCTGGCTATGCCTTGAATAGGGACAAAACACAAATAGTTGTTAATAGTTTTGACCCAAGTACTGATAAAAGAGTTGTTAAAAAAACAACATATTTGGGAGTTGTGATAAACGCTGAGATTGATGAGATAGTTAAAGAAAACCTCGATCCATGCGCAGCTGAAATGAAAAAATCACTAAAGAGAATGGACAACCTACATCTTACCCTGATTGTCCGAGTAAATATAATTAAGATGATTTGCTTCCCTAAGGTTTTATACTTTTTAAGAGCAATTCCCCTGATCTTTATGAGTTTTTGGTTTAAAAAATTTGAGAGCATCTTTTCACAGTTTATATGGGCCTGTACAAGACCTAGAAGGGCGATAAAACTCTTATATTTATCTAAGGAACGTGGAGGTTTGGCTTTACCCAATCTTAGAATATACTGGTGGTCAGCTTCCATTATACATTATATACCCTTGTTGAATGCATCTCCGGGGTGGAAAGTCCAAGTTGGAGCTATCTATATGTGTATGTAAACTCTCACGACGTAAGAGGGTGTCTATGCTGCCAGGTTAACTACCGATATTACAAAAGAGTGCGCTTTAAGACTCTCCTGGCGGCTTTTAGGGTATGGTCGGCAGTACGACGGCTGGTAGGGCTAGCAAAAGTAAACTATTATACACCACTTGTACAGAATGTAGAGTTACCCAAGATTTTAAAGGATCAATACTTTCAGAAATGGATAAACTCCGGAATTACACAGTTTGGATGTCTCTTTACACCTGAAGATTTAAAGCCATTTGAAGTATTAAAGAGGAATTTGCACTATCTAATAGGGATTTTTTTAAATACCTACAGATGAGGGATTTCTTGTTAAAAAAGGCAGGAGGGATACAGAAATATGAAAGATGCGAACTAGTGGAGAAACTAAACCAACCTGAAGTACCGAAGATTGGACAAATATACGTATTATTAAACACCCATATGAAAGACGATCTGGGAAAATGTTCAGTAAAGTGGCAAGAGTCGTTGGGAATTACAGATGGCGATTTTCAGGAAGCATTTCTTAATTCACTAGAGATCTTAATGCCAGCCAATCTTCAGGCGCAATTGTATAAAACATGCTTTGAATTGTACTATACGCCATATCGGATCGCTAATTGGGGAGAGGGGAAAGGCACTTATTGTCCAAGGTGTGCGCTATACAAAGCAGATTCGATACATATGTTCGCCACCTGCCAGGAACTTTCCCCGCTTATTCGAGAAATAGAGCTCTTCCTTCAGGAAAAGTTACAGACACAAGTGGAAATTACTCCTCAGGTAATAATGCTCGGAATACATAATTTGGGTCTAGAAGATGGTGGGGCCTTGATTTGTATAGCTATGGCAGTTTATCGAATTGTCATAGCATCGGTATGGCTAGACCCTAACCCACCAACCTTTCACCAGTGGTTAGCCCGTTTATTGAAAACCTATAGCCTCGAGAAAGCCATATATGATCGGAGGGGTATTAAGGCTAGAAAGAGAGGAGGGAAAATCTGGAAACATTTCTCTACTTGGAGGGAGCAAGTGGAGGAATAGGCCCCTTTTCCTTTTTGGATCAACACTATGAAGGTACAAGTCTGCAGAGATCGCATATGCACTTTATGCATTATTGCACCAACCTGGTTGCTAGAAACTGACGTATGGATGCACTTGTATTTTTTGGGGGTGGTATTAATTGAATATGCAATGGAGGGTGAAGGGGATAAGTGAAATCATGGTTGAGAACCACATCAAGCTCATCAAGATCTTAGATATGTATTTTATCGAATCAATGCACTTTAAAATAAGGCTGCTACAATGAATGCTGGGTACATTTTTCCTTGCACATTTGTTCTCCGGAACATGGCACTTTGCACTTTATTACATTAAGCTGCTATCGCGCAAAATGGGGGATTGAATAAAATGAATTTAGTAAGACAAAGTAAGTACCAGCACTGTAGAGTAAGAAGAAGGATAGCATAGGCTGCCAGATAATGGAGTTTTATGCAGTGCTACCTCTTCTTTTGATTTTTACCTGATGTTGGATAAAATATGTATTTTAGGATTTCAATTTTGTGGATGTTATGTATAAAGGCATGGAGTGTAATGTTTAATGCAATATATACATATGCAAGTCATTTCAAGAAGAGAACCTTTAATAGGGAGTTTTTAGCGAAGTATAATTACAAAGAGACATTGAGGTGAAGTTAGAGTACTTACCTATTCTAGGAACCCTGCTATGACTATCAGATTAAGTATGATGGGCTTACAATAGATATAATAGCAGGTATGATTATAAAATGCCCCTTTAAGATCTGACAATGTGGGAAAATGCTGAAAAGGCTGTCATAAAAATGTATTAAGAATATTCGAAATGTGAAAAGAAAGAGATTCTGTTTAGGAATTCGCCGAACCAGACAAGAGAAAGATTTTGGATAAAGGTGTCCTAGAGCGTAGGCTTGAAAAACTCATCAGGCAATTTGTTTTGGTTGGTGGTTGGGGTGGGGGCGGGGGGTGGCACCGTCACGGGGGAGAAAAACGGTTAAAATTTGTGTGAGTTCTCTTGAAGGAGCTCGAACTGTCTTTGTATAAGCTCTGTCTTCTCACTCAATAAAAAACTTTTTAAAAAAAAGGAACAGGCTGGGTGATTGGAGGAGTGCATGGGTAGTGAAAAGGAGATGGCTGGTCTGCATCAGTAGTGCTCAGGGGATTGTAGCAGTGCATGTGTTAGTGCCTGGGTCATTGCATGAGTACATGGGTAGTGACTGGATGATTAGAGTACTGCAAGGATAGTGCATTGTGAATTTATAAGTGCTTGTGTTTTGGCGCAGTGATTAGATAAGTACATGGAACTGGCTGGGAGATTAGAGGAGTGCATGGGTAGTGACAAGGAGATGGCTGGACTGCATCAGTAGTGCTCAGGGTATTGTAGCAGTGCATGTGTTAGTGCCTGGGTCATTGCATGAGTACATGGGTAGTGACTGGATGACTAGAGTACTGCAAGGAGAGTGCATGGTGAATTTATAAATGCTTGTGTTTTGGCGCAGCGATTAGCTAAGGACATGGAACTGGCTGGGTAATTGGAGGAGTGCATGGGTAGTGACAAGGAGATGGCTGGACTGCATCAGTAGTGCTCAGGGGACTGTAGCAGTGCATGTGTTAGTGCCTGGGTCATTGCATGAGTACATGGGTAGTGACTGGATGATTAGAGTACTGCAAGGAGAGTGCATGGTGAATTTATAAGTGCTTGTGTTTTGGCGCAGTGATTAGATAAGATCATGGAACTGGCTGGGTGATTGGAGGAGTGCATGGGTAGTGACAAGGAGATGGCTGGACTGCGTCAGTAGTGCTCAGGGGATTGTAGCAGTGCATGTGTTAGTGCCTGGGTCATTGCATGAGTACATGGGTAGTGACTGGATGATTAGAGTACTGCAAGGAGAGTGCATGGTGAATTTAGAAGTGCTTGTGTTTTGGCGCAGTGACTAGATAAGGGCATGGAACTGGCTGGGTGATTTTAGGAGTGCATGGGTAGTGACAAGGAGATGGCTGGACTGCATCAGTAGTTCTCAGGGGATTGTAGCAGTGCATGTGTTAGTGCCTGGGTCATTACATGAGTACATTGGTAGTGACTGGATGATTAGAGTACTGCAAGGAGAGTGCATGGTGAATTTATAAGTGCTTGTTTTTTTGCGCAGTGATTAGATAAGGAAATGGAACTGGCTGGGTGATTGGAGGAGTGCATGGGTAGTGACAGGGCGATGGATGGACTGCATGGGTCGTGCTCAGGGTATTGTAGCAGGGCATGAGTTAGTGCATGGGTCATTGCATGAGTGCATGGGTAGTGACTGGATGATTAGAGTACTTCAAGGAGAGTGCATGATGAATTTATAAGTGCTTGTGTTTTGGCGCAGAGATTAGATAAGGACATGGAACTGGCTGGGTGATTGGAGAAGTGCATGGGTAGTGTCAAGGAGATGGCTGAACTGCATCAGTAGTGCTCAGGGGATTGTCGCAGTGCATGTGTTAGTGCCTGGGTCATTGCATAGGTACATGGGTACTGACTGGATGATTAGAGTACTGCAGGACAGTGCATGGTGAATTTATAAGTGCTTGTGTTTTGACGCAGTGATTAGATAAGGACATGGAACTGGCTGGGTGATTGGAGGAGTGCATGGGTAGTGACAAGGAGATGGCTGGACTGCATCAGTAGTGCTCAGGGGATTGTAGCAGTGCATGTTTTAGTGCCTGGTTCATTCTATGAGTACATGGTTAGTGTTTGGATGATTAGAGTACTGCAAGGAGAGTTCATGGTGAATTTATAAGTGCTTGTGTTTTGGCACAGTGATTAGATAAGGACATGGAACTGGCTGGGTGATTGGAGGAGTGCATGGGTAGTGACAAGGAGATGGCTGGACTGCATCAGTAGTGCTCAGGGGATTGTAGCAGTGCATGTGTTAGTGCCTGGGTCATTGCATAAGTACATGGTACTGACTGGATGATTAGAGTTCTGCAAGGAGAGTGCATGGTGAATTTATAAGTGCTTGGGTTTTGGCGGAGTGATTGGATAAGTACATGGTGCTGGCTGTGTAATTGGAGGAGTGCATGGGAAGTGACACAGAGATTTCTGGACTGCATCAGTAGTGCTCAGGGGATTGTAGCAGTGCATGTGTTAGTGCCTGGGTCATTGCCTGAGTACATGGGTAGTGACTGGATGATTAGAGTACTGCAAGGAGAGTGCATGGTGAATTTATAAGTGCTTGTGTTTTGGCGCAGTGATTAGATAAGGACATAGAACAGGCTGGGTGATTGGTGGAGTGCATGGGTAGTGACAAGGAGATGGCTGGACTGCATCAGTAGTGCTCAGGGTATTGTAGCAGTGAATGTGTTAGTGCCTGGGTCATTGCATGAGTACATGGGTAGTGACTGGATGACTAGAGTACTGCAAGGAGAGTGCATGGTGAATTTATAAATGCTTGTGTTTTGGCGCAGTGATTAGCTAAGGACATGGAACTGGCTGGGTAATTGGAGGAGTGCATGGGTAGTGACAAGGAGATGGCTGGACTGCATCAGTAGTGCTCAGGGGATTGTAGCAGTGCATGTGTTAGTGCCTGGGTCATTGCATGAGTACATGGGTAGTGACTGGATGATTAGAGTACTGCAAGGAGAGTGCATGGTGAATTTATAAGTGCTTGTGTTTTGGCGCAGTGATTAGATAAGATCATGGAACTGGCTGGGTGATTGGAGAAGTGCATGGGTAGTGACAAGGAGATGGCTGGACTGCGTTAGTAGTGCTCAGGGGATTGTAGCAGTGCATGTGTTAGTGCCTGGGTCATTGCATGAGTACATGGGTAGTGACTGGATGATTAGAGTACTGCAAGGAGAGTGCATAGTGAATCTATAAGTGCTTGTGTTTTGGCGCAGTGATTAGATAAGGACATGGAACTGGCGGGGTGAATGGAGGAGTGCATGGGTAGTGACAAGGAGATGGCTGGACAGCATCAGTAGCGCTCAGGGGATTGTAGCAGTGCATGTGTTAGTGCCTGGGTCATTGCATGAGTACATGGGTAGTGACTGGATGATTAGAGTACTGCAAGGAGAGTGCATGGTGAATTTAGAATTGCTTGTGTTTTGGCGCAGTGATTAGATAAGGACATGGAACTGGCTGGGTGATTTTAGGAGTGCATGGGTAGTGACAAGGAGATGGCTGGACTGCATCAGTAGTTCTCAGGGGATTGTAGCAGTGCATGTGTTAGTGCCTGGGTCATTGCATGAGTACATTGGTAGTGACTGGATGATTAGAGTACTGCAAGGAGAGTGCATGGTGAATTTATAAGTGCTTGTTTTTTGGTGCAGTGATTAGATAAGGAAATGGAACTGGCTGGGTGATTGGAGCAGTGCATGGGTAGTGACAGGGCGATGGATGGACTGCATGGGTCGTGCTCAGGGTATTGTAGCAGGGCATGAGTTAGTGCATGGGTCATTGCATGAGTGCATGGGTAGTGACTGGATGATTAGAGTACTTCAAGGAGAGTGCATGGTGAATTTATAAGTGCTTGTGTTTTGGCGCAGAGATTAGATAAGGACATGGAACTGGCTGGGTGATTGGAGAAGTGCATGGGTAGTGACAAGGAGATGGCTGGACTGCATCAGTAGTGCTCAGGGGATTGTAGCAGTGCATGTGTTAGTGCCTGGGTCATTGCATAAGTACATGGTACTGACTGGATGATTAGAGTTCTGCAAGGAGAGTGCATGGTGAATTTATAAGTGCTTGGGTTTTGGCGGAGTGATTGGATAAGTACATGGTGCTGGCTGTGTAATTGGAGGAGTGCATGGGAAGTGACACAGAGATTTCTGGACTGCATCAGTAGTGCTCAGGGGATTGTAGCAGTGCATGTGTTAGTGCCTGGGTCATTGCCTGAGTACATGGGTAGTGACTGGATGATTAGAGTACTGCAAGGAGAGTGCATGGTGAATTTATAAGTGCTTGTGTTTTGGCGCAGTGATTAGATAAGGACATAGAACAGGCTGGGTGATTGGTGGAGTGCATGGGTAGTGACAAGGAGATGGCTGGACTGCATCAGTAGTGCTCAGGGTATTGTAGCAGTGAATGTGTTAGTGCCTGGGTCATTGCATGAGTACATGGGTAGTGGCTGGATGACTAGAGTACTGCAAGGAGAGTGCATGGTGAATTTATAAATGCTTGTGTTTTGGCGCAGTGATTAGCTAAGGACATGGAACTGGCTGGGTAATTGGAGGAGTGCATGGGTAGTGACAAGGAGATGGCTGGACTGCATCAGTAGTGCTCAGGGGATTGTAGCAGTGCATGTGTTAGTGCCTGGGTCATTGCATGAGTACATGGGTAGTGACTGGATGATTAGAGTACTGCAAGGAGAGTGCATGGTGAATTTATAAGTGCTTGTGTTTTGGCGCAGTGATTAGATAAGATCATGGAACTGGCTGGGTGATTGGAGGAGTGCATGGTTAGTGACAAGGAGATGGCTGGACTGCGTTAGTAGTGCTCAGGGGATTGTAGCAGTGCATGTGTTAGTGCCTGGGTCATTGCATGAGTACATGGGTAGTGACTGGATGATTAGAGTACTGCAAGGAGAGTGCATAGTGAATCTATAAGTGCTTGTGTTTTGGCGCAGTGATTAGATAAGGACATGGAACTGGCGGGGTGATTGGAGGAGTGCATGGGTAGTGACAAGGAGATGGCTGGACAGCATCAGTAGCGCTCAGGGGATTGTAGCAGTGCATGTGTTAGTGCCTGGGTCATTGCATGAGTACATGGGTAGTGACTGGATGATTAGAGTACTGCAAGGAGAGTGCATGGTGAATTTAGAAGTGCTTGTGTTTTGGCGCAGTGATTAGATAAGGACATGGAACTGGCTGGGTGATTTTAGGAGTGCATGGGTAGTGACAAGGAGATGGCTGGACTGCATCAGTAGTTCTCAGGGGATTGTAGCAGTGCATGTGTTAGTGCCTGGGTCATTGCATGAGTACATTGGTAGTGACTGGATGATTAGAGTACTGCAAGGAGAGTGCATGGTGAATTTATAAGTGCTTGTTTTTTGGTGCAGTGATTAGATAAGGAAATGGAACTGGCTGGGTGATTGGAGCAGTGCATGGGTAGTGACAGGGCGATGGATGGACTGCATGGGTCGTGCTCAGGGTATTGTAGCAGGGCATGAGTTAGTGCATGGGTCATTGCATGAGTGCATGGGTAGTGACTGGATGATTAGAGTACTTCAAGGAGAGTGCATGGTGAATTTATAAGTGCTTGTGTTTTGGCGCAGAGATTAGATAAGGACATGGAACTGGCTGGGTGATTGGAGAAGTGCATGGGTAGTGTCAAGGAGATGGCTGAACTGCATCAGTAGTGCTCAGGGGATTGTCGCAGTGCATGTGTTAGTGCCTGGGTCATTGCATAGGTACATGGGTACTGACTGGATGATTAGAGTACTGCAGGACAGTGCATGGTGAATTTATAAGTGCTTGTGTTTTGACGCAGTGATTAGATAAGGACATGGAACTGCTGGGTGATTGGAGGAGTGCATGGGTAGTGACAAGGAGATGGCTGGACTGCATCAGTAGTGCTCAGGGGATTGTAGCAGTGCATGTGTTAGTGCCTGGGTCATTGCATGAGTACATGGGTACTGACTGCATGATTAGAGTACTGCAAGAAGAGTGCATGGTGAATTTATAAGTACTTGTGTTTTGGCGCAGTGATTAGATAAGGACATGGAACTGGCTGGGTGATTGGAGTTCTGCAAGGAGAGTGCATGGTGAATTTATAAGTGCTTGGGTTTTGGCGGAGTGATTGGATAAGTACATGGTGCTGGCTGTGTAATTGGAGGAGTGCATGGGAAGTGACACAGAGATTTCTGGACTGCATCAGTAGTGCTCAGGGGATTGTAGCAGTGCATGTGTTAGTGCCTGGGTCATTGCCTGAGTACATGGGTAGTGACTGGATGATTAGAGTACTGCAAGGAGAGTGCATGGTGAATTTATAAGTGCTTGTGTTTTGGCGCAGTGATTAGATAAGGACATAGAACAGGCTGGGTGATTGGTGGAGTGCATGGGTAGTGACAAGGAGATGGCTGGACTGCATCAGTAGTGCTCAGGGTATTGTAGCAGTGAATGTGTTAGTGCCTGGGTCATTGCATGAGTACATGGGTAGTGGCTGGATGACTAGAGTACTGCAAGGAGAGTGCATGGTGAATTTATAAATGCTTGTGTTTTGGGCGCAGTGATTAGCTAAGGACATGGAACTGGCTGGGTAATTGGAGGAGTGCATGGGTAGTGACAAGGAGATGGCTGGACTGCATCAGTAGTGCTCAGGGGATTGTAGCAGTGCATGTGTTAGTGCCTGGGTCATTGCATGAGTACATGGGTAGTGACTGGATGATTAGAGTACTGCAAGGAGAGTGCATGGTGAATTTATAAGTGCTTGTGTTTTGGCGCAGTGATTAGATAAGATCATGGAACTGGCTGGGTGATTGGAGGAGTGCATGGTTAGTGACAAGGAGATGGCTGGACTGCGTTAGTAGTGCTCAGGGGATTGTAGCAGTGCATGTGTTAGTGCCTGGGTCATTGCATGAGTACATGGGTAGTGACTGGATGATTAGAGTACTGCAAGGAGAGTGCATAGTGAATCTATAAGTGCTTGTGTTTTGGCGCAGTGATTAGATAAGGACATGGAACTGGCGGGGTGATTGGAGGAGTGCATGGGTAGTGACAAGGAGATGGCTGGACAGCATCAGTAGCGCTCAGGGGATTGTAGCAGTGCATGTGTTAGTGCCTGGGTCATTGCATGAGTACATGGGTAGTGACTGGATGATTAGAGTACTGCAAGGAGAGTGCATGGTGAATTTAGAAGTGCTTGTGTTTTGGCGCAGTGATTAGATAAGGACATGGAACTGGCTGGGTGATTTTAGGAGTGCATGGGTAGTGACAAGGAGATGGCTGGACTGCATCAGTAGTTCTCAGGGGATTGTAGCAGTGCATGTGTTAGTGCCTGGGTCATTGCATGAGTACATTGGTAGTGACTGGATGATTAGAGTACTGCAAGGAGAGTGCATGGTGAATTTATAAGTGCTTGTTTTTTGGTGCAGTGATTAGATAAGGAAATGGAACTGGCTGGGTGATTGGAGCAGTGCATGGGTAGTGACAGGGCGATGGATGGACTGCATGGGTCGTGCTCAGGGTATTGTAGCAGGGCATGAGTTAGTGCATGGGTCATTGCATGAGTGCATGGGTAGTGACTGGATGATTAGAGTACTTCAAGGAGAGTGCATGGTGAATTTATAAGTGCTTGTGTTTTGGCGCAGAGATTAGATAAGGACATGGAACTGGCTGGGTGATTGGAGAAGTGCATGGGTAGTGTCAAGGAGATGGCTGAACTGCATCAGTAGTGCTCAGGGGATTGTCGCAGTGCATGTGTTAGTGCCTGGGTCATTGCATAGGTACATGGGTACTGACTGGATGATTAGAGTACTGCAGGACAGTGCATGGTGAATTTATAAGTGCTTGTGTTTTGACGCAGTGATTAGATAAGGACATGGAACTGCTGGGTGATTGGAGGAGTGCATGGGTAGTGACAAGGAGATGGCTGGACTGCATCAGTAGTGCTCAGGGGATTGTAGCAGTGCATGTGTTAGTGCCTGGGTCATTGCATGAGTACATGGGTACTGACTGCATGATTAGAGTACTGCAAGAAGAGTGCATGGTGAATTTATAAGTACTTGTGTTTTGGCGCAGTGATTAGATAAGGACATGGAACTGGCTGGGTGATTGGAGGAGTGCATGGTAAGTGACAAGGAGATGGCTGGACTGCATCAGTAGGGCTCAGGGGATTGTAGCAGTGCATGTGTTAGTGCCTGGGTCATTGCATGAGTACATGGGTAGTGACTGGATGATTAGAGTACTGCAAGGAGAGTGCATGGTGAATTTATAAGTGCTTGTGTTTTGGCGCAGTGATTAGATAAGGACATGGAACTGGCTGGGTGATTGGAGGAGTGCATGGGTAGTGACAAGGAGATGGCTGGACTGCATCAGTAGGGCTCAGGGAATTGTAGCAGTGCATGTGTTAGTGCGTGGGTCATTGCATGAGTACATGGGTAGTGACTGGATGATTAGAGTACTTCAAGGAGAGTGCATGGTGAATGTGAGAAGTTGGCCTGGTATATGCTGTCCACTAGTTATAGTGGGCACCTTGCACCAGTCCAAACGACCTTTATTGATGGTAGGTTAAAAGACAACCTTATTTGAAAGCTATCCTAGTGGTAGCTATGGAGAGCAGCATTCAGGCTAAGTCATTCAGATGAAGGATTAAATATACTGTAGGCAATTGTGGAAGTTGAACGAAAACTTAGTATTGTTTTACCAGTATATAACCTCCTGATTGACCAAATGAAAGGAGAACCACAACAGGTATATATACATTATATGTATTTATTTCTAAACACTCCCTACTAATCTCTTTATGAGACTAGAGGTCAAAGCACACAATTTACAATCAGTAGATCAACAGTAAATAGCACAATACACGATGGGTTCCAGGGGGAGACCAGACCATATATTAAGAAAGTGGTATAAGAACCACGACTTGACTAGACACAGTGCCTAGAGCACGTAGAATCGCTGGGACCGCAAGGAACCACCCAAAGTAGTGACACAGGGGACCCACGGGGGACGTGTGCAGTGTGAGAACACAGCCGCAAGCTCCGTACGTTTCTATAGGGAAAGTCGCGGTTGGAAATTTAAAGATAAAGGACACTTAGGAGAGGACTTTCAGCAAACCCCTTTAGACTTAAGGGGTTCTAGGGCCAACACCCATGGGAGCACCAGAGTACTAGAGGTACCTCACCCAGGGAAGCCGGGTGCATAGGTGTCAAAGGGTGTCGGGAATCATCGTCAATTTCAATGGCGATCTGCTGCAAAGTGCTGCTGCCGTGAAGAAGGAAAGTGTCCGGGATGATCCAAGCCTGGATCGAAGATGTGAAGAACCTTAAAGCAGAGGGGACAGAGTCTGGGTCACTTGCCAGTGACCAGGGGCACGATAGACGAATACCCACCGATGTCGGGTGCTTCAGGTGCAAAGAGGTGAAGCTTGACTCTGCAGCCATGGGGACCAGGAGATGTCAACGACAACCAGGAGCTGGATTCGAGCTGTCCCGCAAAGGATGTCGAGTGCTGAAGTGTCGGTGCTCGGATTGAACACAACAAGCCTTGGCAACAGCAACCCACACAGGAAGAGTACAAATGCTTTGGTGCAGACCAGCAAGGTCCTGGGGACTCCCCAAGCAATGGAGAGTCAGGGCACATCTGGAGCAACCAGGGAAGCCCAATTAAAGTTAAGGGTACCTTCTTGGGGACCCACAGGTCAATGGACCAGGGATCATGAAGGGACCTCAAGCAGAATCACGAAATGCAAGTCCATGGAACACTCGTGAAGTGTAGGCATGCAATCTTTGGTGGAATCTCTGCTCGGGGTCAGGGCTACAAGTATCCCAAAGCTCAGCCTCAGGGGTTGCTGGAAAGCTGATGCTTCTGCAAAGTAACACGGTTTCCAGGGGTTCGGGTTGCACGGTCGCCACGAGGGATATGGGCCTCAGACTTGCTGTGGGCACTGATCAACCTCAGAGACCTCGGGAACCCACCTCCTGTGTTGCAAAGTTCTTCAGAGTCCTCAGGAGGTTTGGAGATGCAAACCGGTCAGATGTGTCTTTGGTGCCTGCCAAGCAGGGGAGTAACTCCTTTACTCCAAGGGAGATTCTTCAGTCATCTAGCACAGTGTAGATTGACGAAGGGCTGGTTTCTGTATCAGAGTTTCGTCCAGGTAAATCTAAAGTCCTGTAGCCAGGGGTTCCTACTTTATACCCAAGGAAGGGCCAGGGGTTCCTACTTTATACCCAAGGAAGGGGTGGGACAAACCTCTGACCCTCGGTCTAGGTCCACTCTCTCCCCACTGCTCCGCTGTGCCGTCTCTTGCCTCCAGACCCCGACCTCCTCCTTGGGAGGTTCGAGGCTGCTGCCCGCTCCTGCACCTGCTGCCCGCTCCAACTGGGACCAGACTGCCTACAACCACCGTAACCTTTCTCAGCCGCTTTTTTCTTAATTTTTTCCCTGTTGTGCCACTGTTATTGTGCCCATCTGTGTCTTGCTCTAATTCCACCACTGTTTTTATTTTCTGGTGCCTGCCTGTTCCTTTTGCCTTTTGCCGCTGCTGCCCCTGCGGCCCCTCCCCCCCGGAATTCCCCCCAGAATTTCCCCCTGGAATTCCCCCCCGGAATTCCCCTGCTCCCGCCTCCCAGCCTCTCCTCCCTCCCACCTCCCATACTTAATGGCGGCCGCTGCGCGGTCGCGCCAAAGGCAAGCCCGTCTGTGCTTGTCCGCGACCCGACCGCGGCCAGCGCCAGGAACCCTGGACCTCCCACTACCCATCGCTACGACACCACCACCCTCCTCGCACTCAACCCTGGAAGACTTAGAGAATGCCAACAGGCCTCGCCGAACACGACCCACGGCCAGTTCTCCTGCCTCCACTGCCGCCAGACCCTCACCGCCACCCCGGCCTCCAACACCGGCGACGCCAGCACTGGCGACACCCTAAAATGCATCCTCCTCAACGTACGCTCCGTACACAAACACACCATGGAAATCTGGAACCTACTCGACTCTCTTTCGCCCAACATCGCCTTCTTCACATAGACCTGGACCAACGCATCCTCCGCCCCCGACATCAGCACCGCCATCCCAGACGGATACAAGATCCAGAGGAAAGACCGCCCCACCCACCCAGGAGGGGGCCTCACCATCGCCCACAAGAGCACCCTCCGCCTCACCACCTCCAGCGAAACCTTCCCCTCCGCCGAACACCTGCACTTCAAGATCCAGACCACCCTCAAAGCCACACTCCGAGGAACCCTCGTCTACAGACCCCCCGGCCCCCGAACACCCTTCGCCACCACCATCACCGACTTCATCGCACCCCACGCGATCGCCTCAACAAACTACATACTCATTGGAGACCTGAACTTCCACCTCGACAACCCCAGCGACCCCAACTCCACTATCCTTCGTGACAACGTCGCCAGCATCGGACTTAAACAACTCATCAACACACCGACCCACAGAGCAGGACACACCCTCGACCCCATCTTCGCGGCAGGAAACAGCGTCCATTTCAGCCACACAACGCAGCCACCATGGACCGACCACCACTGCGTACACTTCGCCATCAACAAACCCAAGTCACCCAAACCAGCCCCACGCCCACCACGAAGGAACTGGAGCAAGGTTACCGACGAGCAACTTAACTCCACCCTCAACCGAGACAACCACACCTGGGCACCCGACGCAAACAGCGCAAACGACGCAGCCAGGGAACTCCACACCTGGATCTCCAACTGCGCAGATGAGCTCGCCCCGCTACGCAACCCCGACAGACAACGCCCCAGGAAAGCCGCCTGGTTCACAACCGCTCTCCAAGAAGCCAGATGCACCTGCAGATGCCTGGAGAAGAACTGGAGAAACACCAAGACTACAGAAAACCACACCACCTCCAAGGACTCCATGACGGACTACCACAACCAGATCAGAGCCACCAAAAGGAACTTCATCCACAACAAAATCCTGGCCAACTCCACCAACTCCAAGGAACTTTTCAGTGTCATTCAAGAATTCACCAACCCATGCAGCGAAGTCACAGTCATCACCCCATCCCAAGACATCTGCGACAAGCTTGGAACCTATTTCCACCTCAAGATCAAAAACCTCTACGACAACTTCATCGACCATCCACCAGGTGCCACAGACGGCCCCCCGCCTCCCAGAAACACCAGCCAGCCCACCATCTCCACCTAGACACCGATCACGGCCGAAGACACCGCCTCGACCATGAAAAGCATCCACTCGGGGGCCCCCACCGACCCCTGCCCCCCTCACATCTACCACAGAGCCGTGGCCACCATTGCACCCGAACTACAACGCACCATCAACACCACCTTCAAAACAGGCACCTTCCCAGATGACTGGAAGCGCGCAGAAGTCAGACCCCTGCTCAAGAAGCCCACAGCTGACCCCACCGACCTCAAGAACTATCGGCCCATCTCTCTCCTCCCCTTCGCAGCAAAAGTTGCAGAGAAAACAGTCAACAGGAAACTGACACGATTCATTGAAGAGAACGCCGTCCTCGACCCGTCCCAATCTGGATTCCGAAGCAACCACAGCACAGAGACCGCCCTACTCGCCGCCACAGACGACATCCGCACCCTCCTGGACCAAGGCCACTCCGCAGCCCTCATCCTACTCGACCTATCAGCGGTCTTCGACACCGTCTCCCATCGTACACTAGTCGTCAGACTACACGACGCAGGCATACAAGGAACAGCCCTGGACTGGATCCGATCATTCCTCACCGGAAGAAGCCAAAGGATCAGACTCCCACCCTTCCTCTCCGACCCCACGAAAATCACCTGCGGAGTCCCACAGGGTTCATAACTGAGCCCCACCCTCTTCAACATTTACATGGCCCCCCTCGCAGCCATCATCCGACAACACGGCCTCAACATCGTATCCTATGCCGACGACACCCAGCTCATCCTCTCCCTCACCAAAGACCCCACCACTGCCAAACTCAACTTCCAGAAAGGAATGCAAGACGTCGCAGTCTGGATGACCAACAGCTGCCTGAAGCTCAACACCGAGAAGACAGAAGTCCTCGTCCTCGGTACCACCCCTTCTGCATGGGACAGCACCTGGTGGCCGACCGCCCTCGGAAGCCCACCTACCCCCTCAGACCACGCCAAGAACCTTGGCATCCTACTCGACTCATCACTCTCCATGAACCGACAGGTCAACGCCGTCACCTCCAGCTGCTTCAACACCCTCTGCATCCTCCGCAAGACCTTCAAGTGGATCCCCCCTGAGTCAAGGAAGACAGTCACCCACACACTCATCACCAGCAGACTGGACTATGGAAACGCACTCTACGCCGGCATCAACAAGTCCCTACTCCGCAAACTCCAGACAGTACAGAACACCGCCGCCAGACTCGTCCTCGGCATCCCCCGACACGAACACATCAGCCAACACCTACGAAGTCTCCACTGGCTCCCCGTGGAGAAAAGAGTCACTTTCAAAATCCTCACTCATGCCTACAAATGCCTACACAACAACGGACCCAAATACCTCAACGACAGAATCAACTTCTAGGTACCCAAAAGAAACCTCCGATCTTCCAACCTCGCACTGGCCGAAACCCCGCGCATCCACAGAGCCAGAGCAGGCGGAAGATCCTTCTCTCACATTGCAGCCAAGACCTGGAACGAGCTACCGGCAGACATCAGACGCGCCCCCTCCCTGAACACCTTCAGGAAGACCCTCAAGACCTGGCTCTTCGGCTAAACAGATCTGCGGACCCCCCTCAGCGCCTTGAGACCCTCACGGGTGAGTAGCACGCTTACAATTCCCTGATGATTGATTGATTGATTGACCCACCTATGGGATGGTCGGGAAAGAGGGGTGGCTACACCCATTTCCTTTGTCCAGTTTCATGCCAGAGCAGGGGCTGGTAGCCTCTGCAACCGGTTTGAGCTAGACTATGCACAGGGACACCAAATGTGCCCCAGTGCAGACTTCAAAGCACTCTTGGAGTGCACCCACCCAGCCCCAATACACTAGAGCCTGTCTGGGAGGTGGTCACACCTCCCTGTGACAGGAAACCTATTGTCCAGCCTCCCCTGCCAGAGTTTCGTCCAGCAGCAGAAAGGCAGACTCATGTCTGTGGCTGTGGCATCCATTTTGTGATGCCAGGGTTCTGTTAAGCTGGTACCGGGTATACTGTTGGTGCCATGTTTCTCACCAGTGGCGGCTGGTGACATTTGAAACTGGTGAGGCGTAAAACAATTGTCGTACTTCACTGCGGCGGGCGAGCGTAGCGAGCGAGCCTGAACCCCCTACGGGGGGTTCGGAAATTTTGAAAAAAGAGTGGGCAAATGGTGCATTTTCAAGAAAATTTGAGAAAGCAGGAAGGTGTCAACCACTCAGAGGTCTGATGACCCCGTCCAGTCCCCGGCCCCTGCACACCCCGCAGGTCCTACTAAGGTCACCCCTGTGATCTCTACTGCAGAAATACATGGGGGATGGGTGCATACTCTCAAAAAAGCAAACATGCAAGGGGGCATGTATCATCTGGAGAGGGGCTTATGTAATTGTCAACATCACTGCAGTGATTTAAACACACACCTCGACACTAGCAAGGCACACATGCATCCAGGCAATTCAAACAGTCAAGCACTGGTTTCTGCTCCCCCGCCTCCACTAACCACAAAGGGAACCCACATAATCTCAATAATGCACAAGGCCACTGAAAATTGAAGCTCTTTTCATTAACACCACCATTAGCAAATTGTAATAATGAGAACACATTCGGTTATTTGCCAGTCTGATTTATACATCATCAGCATGAAGACTGCTCATTCTCGAATATTGATCCATAAACGTGCAGTAATGAGCATTCATTCGCTACTTTAATTAGAACTCCGTGACAATTTTATTAGACCAAAATACTTGGTTATGGAACTTTTAGAAAACTTTGCGATTCGCTCTGACAAGGTCCATTTTTGTTCGAAAATTCTGCAGTGAATCAATGAGATAGATTCATCATCTCAAACCACTTTCCGCAGTCTGTGACAACTTAAGAGCGGTCCCATTTAGCACAAGACCAATGATTATGTGTGCGCTACGGAAAGCTAAAGGGCCCTCCTTCACATTCTGAAAACGGGAGGGGGTATCATTGTACGTCACGCTTTTGGTCCTATCTGTAAACATGAACGCATCCACAGGCGTAGGTGGCGAAAAGGCAGATCTAGGCGCTGTATGTTGTGCAGTGAAATATCTTAGCTGTGGGTGCTAGCTACCACATCGTTTTCTTGTGGTTTATGCTTCCCATTCACACGACAAATAAACAACAAGAGGGTACTGACCCCATCCCCCCCCCACACACACACACACACACACACACACACAGTGCCAGGGGTGCTGCTGTGCAAACGGTGCTGCCTCGGTATTGTCACAGCTGCTTTAAACAGACTGAACGTGTTTCAAACAATATGTGGTATATGTGGTTTGAAGGAAGGAGTAGGACGAGGAGAAGACCCGGTGAAGGAAATACCGAGCGCCACAGCAAGCCAGCTCTTCACCCAAAGTCCTGGGCCTTATTTCACGGAGGGGGAGTCCTATGGCAGGCCTTATCAATCCTGAAGGCAGGGTGCTTGGTTTTATGTGAGAAGGTGCCCATGCATGAGCAGAGCCCCTCTACAGCCTTTGGAATCTATTCTCCGGGGTTGTCTGTGATGCAGCCTGACCATATACTCTTAAGTGCATTATAACCTCACTGTAAATGCTAACTTTGGGATGGCTGCAAGGAAACATGTTGTGTTTGGTGTCAAACGCTTTGGAATCATATCCCCACACCAGTAACTGGTGTGGGAGTATGATCCCACCCTTCTAGAGGGAGAGACATGACAGTACCGGTACACCCGGTAACAACCTAACAGAGCCCTGGCATCACAAAATGGATGCTGCAGCCACAGACACGAGTCTGGCCTCCTGCTGCTGACCGAAACTCCGGCAGGGGAGGCCTGGACAATAGGTTTCCTGTCACAGGGAGGTGTCACCACCTCCCAGACAGGCTTTAGTGTATTGGGGCTGGGTGGGAGCACTCCAAGAGTGCTTTGAAGTCTGCACTGGGGGCACATTTGGTGTCCCTGTGCATAGTCCAGTTCAAACCGGTTGCAGGGGCTACCAGCCCCTCCTCTGGTGTGATACTGGACAAAGGAAATGGGTGTAGCCACCCCTCTTTCCAAACCCTCCCATAGGTGGGTCCCCTGAGTTAGTCCAACCCCTTCCTTGGGTATAAAGAAGGAACCTCTGTAACCAGAACTTTAGATATTCCTGGACGAAACTCTGAAACTGAATCCTGGACTTTCGACAATCTGTTCAATGCCAGATGACTGAAGAATCTCCCTTGGAGTAAAGGAGTTACTCCCCTGCTTGGCAGGCACCTAAGACGCATCTGTCCAGTCTGCATCTCCGAAGCTCCCGCCAGACGCCGAAGACTTTGCAACCCCAGAGGTGGATTTCCAGACTTCCCCGAGGCTCACTTGAGGCCCCAGCAAAGCTGAGACCCGTAGCCATTGTGGGTACCGTGGAACCGGAACCCCTGGACACCGTGCACATTTGCAAGTGCACCAGCTTCTCGATATCCTCTGAGGCTGTGCATTGGATTACTTGTAGCCCAGACCCCAAGCAGAGAATCCACCGAAGATTGCCAGCCTACCCACTCCGAGTGACCCGTGGGCTGCCATTTTGTGATACAGCTCAAGGTACCTTCACGATCCCTTGTCCGTTGACTTGTGGGTCCCTGAGAAGGCAACTGTAACTTTCCTTGGGCTTCCCTGGTTGCTCCAGATGTGCCCTGACTCCCCATCACTTGGTGAGTCCCCCGGATCTTGCTGGTCCCCTCAGAAGCCATTGTTCTCTCCCTGCGTGGGTTGCTGTTGCCAAGGCTTGTTGTGTCCAATCCGGGCACCGACTCTGCAGCACTCGACATCCTTTGTGGGACAGATCGAATCCAGCTCCTGGTTGTCATCAACGCCTCCTGGTCCTCGTGGATGAAGAATCATGCTTCACCTCTTTGCACCTGAAGCACCCGACAACGGTGGGCATTCGTCTATCGTGCCCCTGGCCACTGGCTAGTGACCCAGACTCTGTCCCCTCTGCTTTCAGGTTCTTCTCATCCTAAATCCAGGCTTGGATCTCTTCGGACACTTTTCCTCTTCACTGCAGTAGCACTTTGCAGCAACTCGCCATTGAAAACGACGACGCGTCCCGACACCATTGGACACCTATGCACCCTGCTTCCCTGGGTTAGGTAACACGAGTACTCTGGTGCTCCCATGGGTGTTGGCCCTAGAACCATCTAAGTCCAAAAGAGTTTGTTCCTAGTCCACCTCTAAGTGTCCTGAAACTCTAAATTTCCAACCGCGACTTTCCCCATAGAAGCTAACAGCGCTCGCGGCTGTGTTCTCACACTGCACGCGTCCCCCGTGAGTACCCTGTGTCACTACCTTGGGTGGTTCCGTGGGGTCCCAGCGATTCTACAGGCTCTAGGCCTAGTGTCTAGTCATGTCGTGGTTCCTATACCACTATTTTAGTATATGGTTTGGTCCCCCCCTGGGGCCTATCGTAAACTGTGCTATTTACTGTAAATATTAGACTTGTAACTTGTGTACTTCGACTTCTAGCCTCATATAGAGACTAGGGGGGTGTGTTTTAGAATAAATACATATATTTTATATACATACCTTGTGTGGTCTCCTTTCATTTGGTCATTCAAGAGATTATAGACTGGTAAAACAAGCTGCTTTACACACCTTCAAGACTTAGCCTGAAGGCTGCTCTCCATAGCTACCACTAGGATAGCTTTCAATAAAGGTTGTCTTTAAACCTATCATCAATAAGGGTTGTTTGGACTGGTGCAAGGTGCCCACTAGAACTAGTGGACAGCATATACCA
The DNA here is from genome assembly GCA_963921515.1 of Calotriton arnoldi. Lineage (NCBI taxonomy): Eukaryota > Metazoa > Chordata > Amphibia > Caudata > Salamandridae > Calotriton > Calotriton arnoldi. The sequence continues at coordinate 64,170 of CAWUFW010017320.1, read as the reverse complement.
GGCCAACTTCTCACATTGGTGTGCATTGGTTGGGATTCAAGCTTGCTATTGTTTTACCAGATAATCTCAGTTTGATTGACTAACTGAAAACCACTATAGGTACTTGAGGTACATATAAATTCAAGCATAGAATAACAGTAAGTTCTACTGAACTTAGAGTTGTGTGTTAAGGGCCTAGAACACCCTTTCTACAACTCAAGAGAGTTTAGTAGGCCACACTAGAGTAGGTAGTGCATACACCACACCTCACTAGTGATGTCTTCAAGGCCAGGAACCAGTGGGTCCCTGCCAGAAGCCACTGGGCTTCTTCCAACCAAGTATGATAATCTCCCATTCTTGGAATTGAGAGCATTATGCAGTACTAGGAGACTGAAGACAGGCAAAAGTGCAAACACCCAACGCCTCATAGAGGTGCTTCTGTTAGATGATCTCAGAAGACCCTTAGGGTCTGATGGGGTAGGCAGAGTGGGTGGGGCAGCAGATGAGGAAAGGCCCTGGGGTGAGAATCCCCAGGACCTGACCTCTGAAGCTGACCAGGAGGATCAAGATGATCCTAACCTGGAAGATGCAACTCATCCTGAAGATGAGGGAGAAGACCACAATGGTCCTCTCTTTACACCACCTGGAAGAGTTGTCAGTGTACCTAGAAGATCAAGATATCCTTCCCTGGAGTCTAATCATTCTGGTACATCTGTAGGGACCTCTGTTTCCTCTCATAGAAGAGAATCCTCCCATGAGAGAAAATGCAGACTGCTCAAGTATGAGGAAGCTCAGCTTAGAATCAGAAGAGAGCAGCTGGCTTTAGATAGGGAGTCCCTAGAGCTTCAGAAAGCTCAAAGAAAGTTGGGGCTAGAGCCCCATGGTGGCAGCAACATCCCTAGTGTTAGGGAAAGGTCTTATGACCATAGAAACCTAAGCAAGATTGTCCCCCCTTACCAGAATGGGGATGACATCCACAAATGGATTACTGCACTGAAAAGGGCCTGCAAAGTTCAAAGGGTCCCCCAGGAGCAGTGGGCAGCAATCTTGTGGCTCTCCTTTGCAGACAAAGGTAGAGATAAGCTCCTCACTGTTAGAGAAGAGGATGCTGATGATTATCAGATCTTGAAAAGTGCATTGATTGAAGGGTTTGGCCTAACCACTGAACAATACAGGTTAAAGTTCAGAGATACCCAAAAGGCACAAAATCAAGACTGGGTGGACTTTGTAGATTGTGCTACTAAGGCTCTGGAGGGCTGGTTACTTGGCAGTAAGGTGTGTGACTTCAAAGGATTGTATAACTTAATCATGAGGGAGCAGATTCTTAATAACTGTCAAAATCAGTTGCTACATCAGTACCTGGTGGACTCTGATCTGACCTCTCCTCAAGAATTGGGAAAGAAGGCAGACAAATGGGTCAGAACCAGGGTGAGGCAGAAGGTCCAGAACAAAGGTGGTGACCCAAAGAAGCAAGATTCAAAGAACTCTGACAAGGGTGGGGAGAAGGGTAAAGACCAGAAGTCTTCACAAGGTCCCCAAAAATCTTCTTCAGGGGGGGAGTCCCAATCTAACAAGGGAAAAGGCCAAAAGAAACCATGGTGCAAGATTTGTAAACAGAAACCTCACTGGACTAGTGATTGCACCAAGCCCAAATACTCTAATCCAGCCACCATTGCCCATAAGGCAACTGTTCCCCCTAGTGCAGCTACAGTTGGTGGTGGTAGTACTCAGAATAAGGGTGTAGTGGGGTTAACCCTGGGTACTGAGATGGACTCTGGCCTAGTCAGAGTGCCAACTCAGGCTGTCCTGATCTGTGATGGAGGCATGGATATGTCCTCCTTTGTGAGTCCCAGTAACTTGGGCAAATACAGACAGCAGTCTTTGATTAATGGAAAAGAGGCTTTCACATTCAGGGACACAGGAGCAAGTGTCACAATGGTGACAAAAGATCTTGTGGATCCTGGGCAGATTATACTTGGTGAAATGTACCAAGTGACCAATGCTAGCAATGCCAGAACAGACCATTCTCTGGCAGTTGTTAACTTCTCCTGGGGAGGGGAAACTGGCCTTAAGAAGGTTGTGGTGAGTGCATACCTACCAGTTGAATGCTTGCTTGGCAATGATCTTGAAACCTCTGCTTGGGCAGAGGGGGGGCTCAGGACACATGCAGAAATGCTAGGGATCCCTGCACATGTCTTTGCTGTGACCAGGTCACAGGCCAAAATGTCAAAAACCAAACAGGCCCTGGATCCTGGAACAATGGACCAGGTGCCATCCAAGAGGAGGAGCAGTAGGGTTAAGGCAGTGCCTTCCCTGCTGACTCAGAGCACAGATCAGCCTCCAGAGGGAGATGATCTCCAGCCTGAAGAAGGAACTGTCCCAGAGGAGCTTGAGCCTGCTCAGGTTGCGTTATTGGGGACAGGGGGCCCTTCCAGGGCAGAACTGAGTCAGGAGCAACTGAGCTGCCCCTCTCTTCAACCCCTCAGACATCAGGCTGCTGCTGAGGCTGCTGGGAATGCTAGTGGCATCCAAAATATATATTGGGTTGAGGGACTCCTATATTCAGAAAGTAGAGACCCCAAGTCTGGTGCTACCAGGAGGTTGGTAATACCTCTGAAAATTAGGGGCTTCCTATTGACACTAGCCCATGATATTCCTCTTGCAGGTCACCTGGGCCAGAACAAGACTTGGGACAGAATTGTCCCTCACTTTCACTGGCCCCACATCTCTGAAGACACAAAGGAGTTTTGTCGCTCCTGTGTAACCTGCCAAGCCAGTGGGAAGGCAGGTGGAACCACAAAGGCCCCCCTGATACCACTACCTGTGGTGGGGGTTCCCTTTGAGAGGGTTGGTATTGACATAGTTGGTCCCATGGATCCTCAGACAGCCTCTGGGCACAGGTTTATCCTGGTGGTGGTGGACCATGCCACTAGGTACCCAGAAGTCATACCACTTAGGACCACCACAGCTCCTGTGGTGGCAAGGGCCCTTCTGGGAATTTTCTCAAGAGTGGGCTTCCCTAAGGAGATAGTATCTGACTGAGGGACAAATTTCATGTCAGGCTACTTGACTGCAATGTGGAAGGAGTGTGGAGTAAATTATAAATTCACCACACCCTATCACCCACAATGCAATGGTTTAGTTGAAAGGTTCAACAAAACCAGAAAAGCTTAGGCGAAGATGGGACATACTCTTGCCCTGCCTTTTATTTGCATACAGGGAGGTGCCTCAAAAGGGGGTTGGCTACAGCCCTTTTGAACTTTTGTTTGGCCATCCTGTCAGAGGTCCCTTGTGTCTGGTGAAGGAGGGATGGGAGTTACCTCTCAAACCCCCTCAACAGGACATAGTGGACTATGTACTTGGTCTCCGCTCCCGGATGGCAGAGTAGATGAAAAAGGTAACCAAAAACCTTGAGGCTAGCCAGGAATTACAGAAAGCCTGGCATGACCAAAAGGCTGTGCTGACTGTTTATCAGCCAGGGCAGAAGGTGTGGGTGTTGGAGCCTGTGGCCCCAGCAGCCCTCCAAGACAAGTGGAGTGGCCCCCATACAATTGTTGAACAAAAGGGAGAGGTTACCTATCTGGTAGACCTGGGAACTCCTAGGAGCCCCCATAGGGTGCTCCATGTCAACAGGCTGAAGCCATATGTGGACAGGGCTGACATGGGCTTGCTCATGGCTACTGATGAAGTACAGGAGGAAGAGAGTGACCCACTCCCTGACCTGCTCTCACAGAACCCTGATGATGGGTCAGTAGATGGTATAGCCTTGGCAGGCAGCCTCACTGCCCAACAGGAAGCTGATTGTAGACAGGTGCTCAATCAGTACAGACAAATGTTTTCTCTGGTTCCAAGTCAGACCACCTGGTGCACTCATGAAGTGGACACTGGGGACAGTCTGCCTGTTAAAAATAGGATTTACAGGCAACCTGATCATGTCAGGGACTGTATCAGGACAGAAGTCCAGAAAATGTTGGATTTGGGAGTCATTGAACCCTCAGATAGCCCTTGGGCTAGTCCAGTAGTCCTGGTGCCTAAACCTCACATCAAAGATGGCAAGAGAGAAATGAGGTTTTGTGTGCACTACAGGGGTCTCAATGCAGTCACTAGGACTGATGCCCATTGTGAGAAGTTGGCCTGGCATATGCTGTCCACTTGTTCTAGTGGGCACCTTGCACCAGTCCAAACGAACTTTATTGATGATAGGTTTAAAGACAACCTTTATTGAAAGCTATCCTAGTGGTAGCTATGGAGAGCAGCCTTCAGGCTAAGTCTTGAAGGAGTGTTAAGCTGTTTGTTTTACCAGTCTATAATCTCATGAATGACCAAATGAAAGGAGAACCACCCCAGGTATATATATAAAATATATGTATTTATTACTAAACACTACCCAATAGTCTCTTTATGAGGCTAGAGGTCAAAGTACACAAGTTACAAGTCAAATAGCACAGTAAATTAGCACAATATACGATTAGCCCTAGGGGCGAACCAAACCATATATTAAGAAAGTGGTATAAGAACCACGACTTAAGTAGACACAAGGCCTAGAGCCTGTGGAATCGCTGTGACCCCAAGGAACCACCCAAGGTAGTGACGCAAGGGACCCATGGGGGCTGTGTGCAGTGTGTGAACACAGCCGCGAGCTCCGTTAACGTCAATGGGAAAGTCGCGGTTAGAGTTTTAAAGATTAAGGACACTTAGAAATGGACTAGGACCAAACCCTCTTGGACTTAGACAGTTCTAGGGTCAGCACCCACGGGAGCACTGGAGTACTCGAGTTACCTCACCCAGGGAAGCCGGGTGCATAGGTGTCAAATGGTGTCGGGTCGCGTCGTCGATTTCAATGGCAGCCTGCAGAGAAGTGCTGCTGCCGGGAAGATGCGAAGTGTCCGAAGAGATCCAAGCCTGGATCAGAGATGAGAAGAACCTGAAAGCAGAGGGGACAGAGTCTGGGTCACTTGCCAGCGACCAGGGGCACGATAGTCGAATGCCCACCGATGTTGGGTGTTTCAGGTGAAAGAGGTGAAGCTTGACTCTTCAGCCACGAGGCCCCGGAGGTGTCGATGACAACCAGGAGCAGGATTCTAGCTGTCCCACAAAGGATGTCGAGTGTTGCAGCATTGGTGTCCGGATTGAACACAATAAGCCTTGGTAACAGCAACCCACACAGAAAGGAGAAAGATGCTTCGGTGCAGACCAGCAAGGTCTGAGGGACTCACCACGTGGTGGGGAGTCAGGGCACATCTGGAGCAACCAGGAAAGCCCAAGGAAAATCAGAGTTACCTTCACAGGGACCGACCAGTTGACGGACCAGGGATCGCAAAGGAGCCCCAAGCAGAAATGCAGGAAGCAGGCCCACGGAACACTCGTGGAGTATAGGCTCACAATCTTCGGTGCAAATGGTGCTTGGGGCCTGGGCTACAAGCAACCCAAAGCAGGACTTCAAGAGATGTCGAGAAGTTGATGCACTAGCAAATGTGCACGGTGTCCAGGAGTTCTGGTTCCACGTCACTCGTGAGGGCTGTGGGTCTCAGCTTTGCTGGGGACTTGGGTCGGCCTCTGTGAAGTCTGGAAATCCTCTTCCTGGGCTGCAATTACTTCGGAGTCCGGCGGGAGCTTTGGAGATGCAGACTGGCAAATGCTTCATTGGTGCCTGCCAAGCAGGGGAGTCACTCCTTGACCCCAAGGGAGATTTCTTCAGTCCTCTAGTCTTGAGTAGAGCGTCGAAGTTCCAGGATTCAGTTGCAGAGTTTCATCCAGGGAAATCTAAAGTCCTGTTGCCAGGGGTTCCTATCTTATACCCAAGGAAGGGGTTGGACTAACTCTGGGGACCCACCTATGGGAGGGTTTGGAAAGAGGGGTGGCTACACCCTTTTCCTTTGTCCAGTTTTACACCAGAGCAGGGGCTGGCAGCCCCTGCAACCAGTTTGAACTGGGGTATGCACGAGGACACCAAATGTGCCCCCAGTGCAGGACTTCAAAGCACTCTTGGAGTGCACCCACCCAGCCCCAATCCACTAAGGCCTGTCTGGGAGGTGGTAACACCTCCCTGAGACAGGAAACCTATTGTCCAGGCCTCCCCTGCCAGAGTTTCGGTCAGCAGCAGGAGGCCAGACTCGTGTCTGTGGCTGCAGCATCCATTTTGTGATGCCAGGGCTGTGTTTAGTTGGTACCGGGTATACCGGTGCTGTCATGTCTCTCCCTCTAGAAGGGTGGGATCATACTCCCACACCAGTTACTGGTGTGGGGGTATGATTCCAAGGTGTTTGACACCAAACACGACATGTTTCCGTGCAGCCAGTCCAAAGTTAGCATTTACAGCGAGGATATAATGCACTTAAGAGTATATGGTCAGGCTGCACCACAGACAACCCCGGAGAGGAGATTCCGAAGGCTGCAGAGGGGCTCTGCTCATGCATGGGCACCTTCTCACATAAAACCAAGCACCCTGCCTTCAGGATTGATAAGGCCTGCCATAGGGGTGACTGATAGGTTTATATGTGTAGTGATAGGGTGAGACATAGTGAACCAATATCTCTGTAAGGGGTGCATGCACCACCTCACTCAGGCTGCTGTAGCAGTCCTGTGGTGTCATTTTGGAAGGCTGCCCAGGGGTGGCATAATACATGCTACAGCCCTTGGTAGCCCTCTGGGGTACCTATGCCCTGGGTACATAGTATACCATATAATAGGGACTTATAAGGGTACCCCAGAATCCAATCTGAAGTGTACTTAAGGTACATGGAATCAATTTAGAGAGGAAGCAGCTAGGCTGGGGTCCTGAATAGCAGGGCCCCAGCCAGACTAAAGTCGAAAAACAGTGAAACATCAGCAAAAAGTGGGGGTAACCATAAGAGGCAGATCCTACTCTCCTACACCCATCCAATCCCCAGGGCAGATGAGCTAATAGATACTTTGGCCTCAGCCAAATACCTAAGCACATTTGACCTGACAGCTGGCTACTGGCAGATCAGACTAGCTGATGATGCAAAGCCAAAAACTGCATTTTCTACCCCTAGTGGGCACTACCAATTTGTGGTGATGCCCTTTGGTTTGAAGAATGCACCTGCCACTTTCCAAAGGTTGGTGAATACAGTCCTTACAGGTCTGGAAGCCTATAGTGCAGCATATCTAGATGATATTGCTGTCTTTAGCTCCACCTGGTAGGATCACCTGGTCCACCTGAGGAATGTTTTAGAGGCCCTGCAAAAGGCAGGCCTCACTATCAAGGCCACCAAGTGCCAGATAGGGCAGAGTCAGGTTGTGTACCTGGGCCACCTTGTAGGTGGAGGCTAGGTTCAACCATTGCAGAGCAAAATCCAGACCATCATGGACTGGGTTGCTCCAACTACCCAGACTCAGGTGAGAGCCTTCTTAGGCCTGACTGGGTAATACAGAAGATTTGTCAAGGGGTATGGATCAATAGTGACACCCCTGAATGACTTACCCTCTAAGAAAATGCCAAAAAAGGTTCAGTGGACAGCTAGCTGTCAAAAGGCATTTGATGACCTGAAGCAGGCCATGTGAACTGCTCCCATTCTACAAAGTCCTGATTACTCCAAGAAGTTCATTGTTCAAACAGATGCATCTGAATTGGGGGTAGGGGCTGTACTGTCACAGTTGAATGAAGAAGGTCAGGATCAGCCAGTAGCTTTTATTAGCAGGAGGCTGACCCCAGAGCGAAATGTTGGTCAGCCATTGAGAGGGAGGCCTTTGCTGTGGTTTGGGCCCTGAAGAAGTTGAGGCCATACTTATTTGGTACCCACTTCCTTGTTCAGACCGACCATAAGCCCCTCTTATGGCTAAAACAGATGAAGGGTGAAAACCCCAAACTGCTGAGGTGGTCTATTTCCCTACAGGGGATGGACTTTACAGTGGAACATAGACCTGGGAGTAACCATGCCAATGCAGATGGACTCTCCAGGTATTTCCACTTAGAACATGAAGACTCAACTGGTCAAGGTTAGTTTAATGTCCCTGCGTTTGGGGGGGGGGGTTGTGTAAGAGAGTAGGATCTGCTTCTTATGGTTACCCCCACATTTGTTCTGCTGTTTCACTGTTTTTCGACTTTAGTCTGGCTGGGGCCCTGCTATTCAGGACCCCAGCCTAGCTGCTTCCTCTCTAAAATGGATTCCTAGTACCATAGGTACACTTCATATTGGATTCTGGGGTGCACTTATAAGTCCCTAGTATATGGTATACTCTGTACCCAGGGCATAGGTACCCCAGAGGCCCACCAGGGGCTGCAGCATGTATTGTGCCACCCCTGGGAAGCCTTCCAAAATTACACCACAGGTCTGCTACTGCAGCCTGGGTAAGGTGGTGCATGCACCCCTTACTTAGATATAGGTTCACTATATCTAACCTATCACTGCACATAGAAACCTATCAGTCACCCCTATGGCAGGCCTTATCAATCCTAAAGGCAGGGTGCTTGGTTTTATGTGAGAAGGTGCCCATGCATGAGCAGAGCCCCTCTACAGCCTTCGGAATCTATTCTCCGGGGTTGTCTGTGATGCAGCCTGACCATATACTCTTAAGTGCATTATAACCTTGCGGTAGATGCTAACTTTGGGATGGCTGCACGGAAACATGTTGTGTTTGGTGTCAAATGCTTTGGAATCATACCCCCACACCAGTAACTGGTGTGGGAGTATGATCCCACCCTTCTAGAGGGAGAGACATGACAGTACCGGTATGTGAGAAGTTGGCCTGGTAAATGCTGTCCACTAAGTATAGTGGGCACCTTGCACCAGTCCAAACAACCCCTTATTGGAGATAGGTTAAAGACAACCTTTATTGAAAGCTATCCTAGTGGTAGCTATGGAGAGCAGCCTTCAGGCTAAGTCTTGAAGGAATGTAAAGCAGCTTGTTTTACCAGTCTATAATCTCTTGAGTGACCAAATGAAAGAGGACCACACCAGGTATATATATAAAATATATGTATTTAGTCTCAAACACACCGCTCTAGTCTCTTTATGAGGCTAGAGTTCTAAGTACATAAGTTACAAGTCAAATATCAGCAGTATTTAGCACAATACACGTTTGAGCCCTAGGGGCGTACCAAACCATATACTAAAATAGTGGTATAAGAACCACGACTGGGCTAGACACAAGGCCTAGAGCCTGTAGAAGTGTTTGGACCCCAAGGAACCACCCAAGGTAGTGACACAGGGGACCCACGGGGGACGCGTGCAGTGTGAGAACACAGCCGCGAGCCACCGTTGACTTCTATGGGGAAAGTCGCGGTTGGATTTTTAAAAGGAAAGGACACTTAGAGGAGGACTTGGAGCAAACCCCTTTAGAACTAGGCAGTTCTACAGTCAATACCCACAGGAGCACCGGAGTACTCGAGTTACCTCACCCAGGGAAGCCGGGTGCATAGGTGTCTTTTGGCGTCGGGTTTCGTCGTCGTTTTCAATGGCGATCTGCTGCAGCAGGCTGCTGGCGACCAAGTCGAAAGTGTCCGGGTGGATCCAAGAGTGGATCTAAGATCTGAAGGACCTGAAAGCAGAGGGGACAGAGTCTGGGTCACTAACCAGTGACCAGGAAGGCGATGAGCAGATGCCCACCGATGTCGGGTGCTTCAGGTAGGTTGACAGTCATCTTGACTCTTCAGCCACGAGGTCCAGAGACGTCGACGATGAGCAGGAGCTGGATTCGAGCTGTATAACAACGTCTGTCGATTGCTGCGGTGTTGGTGACCGGATTGGACCCAACAAGCCTTGGCAACAGCAAGTCATGTGGAAACAAAGAAAGGACGTTGATGCAGACCAGCAAGGTCTGGGGGACTCACCCAGCGAGGGTAAGTCAGGGCACTTCTGGAGCAACCAGGGAAGCCCAAGCAGAAGAAGAGTTGCCTTCGGGAGGGCCCACTAGCCAATGGACTAGCGACCGCAAAGGAGCCTCAAGTGGACGCACTTGGAGCTGGTTCACAGGACACTCGTGGAGTGGAGGCCAGTGATCTTCGGTGCAGTCGGTGCTGAAGGTGGGGGCTACTCGGAGCCCAAAGCACAACTTCGTGGGAGACCAGGAAGAGGATGCACTTGCAAAAGTTCTTGGTGTCCAGGGGTCACGGTTCCACGTTACCCACGACAGCTACGGTCCTTAGCTTTGCTGGAGCCTCAGGGCAGCCTTGGAGAAGTCTGGAAATCCACCTCTGGTGTTGCAAAGATTTCAGCGTCCGGCGGGAGCTTCAGCGATGCAGACAAGACAATTGCTTCTTAGGTGCCTGCCAAGCAGGGGAGTCACTCCTTGACCCCAAGGGAGATTCTTCAGTCCTCTAATCTTTAAGTAGAGCGTCAAAGGTCCAGGATTCGGCTTCAGAGTTTCGTCCAGGGTAATCTAAAGTCCTAAGGACTGGGGTCCCATACTTATACCAAGTTAGGGGGTTGGACATACTCTGGGGACCCACCTATGGGAGGGTCAGGGAAGAGGGGTGGTTACACCCATTCCCTTTGTCCAGTTTCACGCCAGAGCAGGGGCAGGTAGCCCCTGCAACCGGTTTGAACTGGGCTATGCACAGGGACACCAAATGTGCCCCCAGTGCAGGACTTCAAAGCACCAGAGAGTGCTCCCGCCCAGCCCCAATACACACTATCCTGTCTGGGGAGGTGGTTACACCTCCCTTCGACAGGAAACCTATTGTCCAGGCCTCCCCTGCTGGAGTTTTGGTCAGCAGCAGGAGGCCAGACCCATGTCTGTGGCAGCGGCATCCATTTTGTGATGCCAAGGCTCTGTAAAGTTAACGGGTGCCGGTGTGTACATGTCTCTCCCTCTAGAAGGGTGGAATGCTACCCCCGCCACCAGTACTGGCGGGGGGTAGTATTCAAGATGTTTGACACCAAACACGACATGTTTCCGTGCAGCCATCCCAAAGTTAGCATTTAACGCGAGGTTATAATGCACTTAAGAGTATATGGTCAGGCTGCACCACAAACAGCACCAGAGGATTGACTCCGAACGCAGCAGAGGGGCTCTGCTCATGCAGGGGCACCCTCTCACATAAAAACCAAGCACTCTGCCTTTAGGATTGTTAAGGCCTGCTATAGGACTGACTTATAGGTTTATATGTGTGTGCAATGGTAGTGATATAGGTAGCCTATATCACGGTAAGGGGTGCATGCACCACCTTACCCAGGCTGCAGTAGCAGTCCTGTGGTGTCATTTTGGAGGGCTTTCCAGGGGTGGCACAATACATGCTTCAGCCCCTGGTAGGCCTCTGGGGTGTCTATGCCCTTGGTACATAGTATACCATATACTAGGGACTTATAAGGGCACCCCAGAATCCAATCTGGGATGTACCTAAAGTACATGGAATCAATTTATAGAGGAAGCAGCTAGGCTGGGGTCCTGAATAGCAGGGCCCCAGCCAGACTAAAGTCAAAAAACAGTGATACACCAGCAAAAAGTGGGGGCAACCATAAGAGGCAGATCCTACTCTCCTACACAACCCCCCCCAAACGCAGGGACATTAAACTAACCTTGATCAGTTAAGTCTTCATGTTCTAAGTGGAAATATCTGGAGAGTCCATCTGCATTGGCATGGTTACTCCCAGGTCTATGTTCCACTGTATAGTACATACCCTGTAGGGAAATGGACCACCTCAAAAGTTTGGGGTTTTCACCCTTCATCTGTTTTAGCCATAAGAGGGGCTTGTGGTCTGTTTGAACAAGGAAGTGAGTGCCAAACAAGTATGGCCTCAGCTTCTTCAGAGCCCAAACCACAGCAAAGGCCTCCTCTCTATGGCTGACCAACGTTTCTCTCTGGGGGTCAGCCTTCTGCTAATAAAAGCTACTGGCTGATCCTGACCTTCATCATTCAACTGTGACAGTACAGCCCCTACCCCCAACTCAGATGCATCTGTTTGCACAATGAACTTTTGGAGTAATCAGGACTTTGCAGAATGGGAGCAGTGCACATGGCCTGCTTCAGGTCATCAAATGCCTTTTGACAGCTAACTGTCCACTGAACCTTTTTGGGCATGTTCTTAGAGGTTAAGTCATTCAGGGGTGTCACTATTGATCCATACCCCTTGACAAATCTTCTGTAGTACCCAGTCAGGCCTAAAAAGGCTCTCACCTGAGTCTGGGTAGTTGGAGCAGTCCAGTCCATGATGGTCTGGATCTTGCTCTGCAATGGTTGAACCTGGCCTCCACCACAAGGTGGCCCAAGTACACAACCTGACTCTGCCCTATCTGGCACTTTGTGGCCTTGATAGTTAGGCCTGCCTTCTGCAGGGCCTCCAAAACATTTCTGAGGTGGACCAGGTGATCCTACCAGGTGGAGCTAAAGACAGCAATATCATCTAGATATGCTGCACTATAGGCTTCCAGACCTGTAAGGACTGTGTTCACCAACCTCTGAAAAGTGGCAGGTGCATTTTTCAAACCAAAGGGCATCACCACAAATTGGTAAAGCCCACCAGGGGTAGAAAATGCAGTTGTTGGCTTTGCATCATCAGCTAGTCTGATCTGCCAGTAGCCAGCTGTTAGGTCAAATGTGCTTAGATACTTGGCTGAGGCCAAAGTGTCTATTAGCTCATCTGCCCTGGTGGATTGGATGGGCATCAGTACTAGTGACTGCATTGAGGTCTCTGTAGTCCACACAAAACCTCATCTCTCTCTTACCATCTTTTGTGTGGGGTTTTGGCACTAGGACCACTGGACTAGCCCAAGGGCTATCTGAAGGTTCAATGAAACCCAGTTCCAACATTTTCTGGACTTCTGTCCTGATACAGTCCCTGACATGGTCAGGTTGCCTGTAAATCTTACTTTTAACAGGCAGACTGTCCCCAGTGTCCACTTCATGAGTGCACCAGGTGGTCTGACTTGGAGTCAGAGAGAACATGTGTCTGAACTGATTGAGCACCTGTCTACAATCAGTTTGCTGCTGGGCAGTGAGGCTGCCTGCCAAGGCTACACCATCTACTGACCCATCATCGGGGTTCTGAGAGAGCAGGTCAGGGAGAGGGTCACTCTCCTCCTCCTGGCCCTCATCAGTTGCCATGAGCAAGTGCATGTCAGCCCTGTCCACATATAGCTTCAGCCTGTTGACATGGAGCACTCTGTGGGGGCTCCTGGGAGTTCCCAGGTCTACCAGATAGGTAACCTCTCCCTTCTGTTCAACAATTGTATGGGGGCCACTCCACTTGTCTTGGAGGGCTGCTGGGGCCACTGGCTCCAGCACCCACACTTTCTGCCCTGGCTGGTAAACAGTCAGCACAGCCTTTTGGTCATGCCAGGCTTTCTGTAATTCCTGGCTAGCCTCAAGGTTTTTGGTTGCCTTTTTCATATACTTAGCCATCCGGGAGCGGAGACCAAGTACATAGTCCATTATGTCCTGTTTAGGGGGTTTGAGAGGTAACTCCCAACCTTTCTTCACCAGACACAATGGACCCCTAACAGGATGGCCAAACAAAAGTTCAAAAGGGCTGTAGCCAACCCCCTTCTGAGGCACCTCCCTGTATGCAAATAAAAGGCAGGGCAAGAGTATGTCCCATCTTCGCCTAAGCTTTTCTGGGAGCCCTTTAATCATGCCCTTTAAGTTTTGTTGAATCTCTCAACTAAACCATTGCATTGTGGGTGATAGGGTGTGGTGAACTTATAAGTCACTCCACACTCCTTCCACATTGCAGTCAAGTAACTGGACATAAAGTTTGCATCTATGTCAGATACTACCTCCTTAGGTAAGCCCACTCTTGAGAAAATTCCCAGGAGGGCCCTTGCCACCACAGGAGCTGTAGTGGTCCTAAGGGGAATGGCTTCTGGGTACCTGGTGGCATGGTCCACCACCACCAGGATAAACCTGTGCCCAGATGCTGTTTGGGGATCCATGGGACCAACTATGTCAATCCCCACCCTCTCAAAGGGAACCCCCACCACAGGTAGTGGTATCAGGGGGCCTTTGTGGTGCCACCTGCCTTCCCACTGGCTTGGCAGGTTACACAGGAGCGACAAAACTCCTTGGTGTCTTCAGACATGTGGGGCCAGTGAAAGTGAGGGACAATTCTGTCCCAAGTATTGTTCTGGCCCAGGTGACCTGCTAAGGGAATATCATGGGCTAGTGTCAATAGGAAGCCCCTGAACTTCAGAGGTATAACCAACCTCCTGGCTGCTCCAGGCTTGGGGTCTCTACTCTCTGAGTACAGGAGTCCATCATCCCAATATATCTTATGGGTGCCACTAGCATTCCCAGCAGCCTCAGCAGCAGCTTGCTGTCTGAGGGGTTCAAGAGAGGGGCAGTTCAGCAACTCCTGGCTCAGATCTGCCCTGGAAGGGCCCCCTGTCCCCAAGAACTCAACCTGATCAGGTTCAAGCTCCTCTTGGACAGTTCGTTCTTCAGGCCTGAGATCAGCTTCCTCAAAAGTCTGATCTTCCTCCTGAGCCAAGGGGGAAGGCACTGCCTTTACCCTACTGCTCCTTTTCTTGGGAGGCACCTAGTCCATTATTCCAGAATCCAGGGCCTGTTCAGCTTTTGACATTTTTGCCTGTGACCTAGTCACAGCAAACACATGTGCAGGGATCCCTAGCATTTCTGCATGTTTCCTGAACTCCACCTCTGCCCAAGCTGAGGTTTCAAGATAATTGCCAAGCAAGCATTCAACTGGTAGGTCTGCACTCACCACAACCTTCTTAAGGCCAGTTACCCCTCCCCAGGAGAAGTTAACAACTGCCAGAGAATGGTCTGTTCTGACATTGCTAGCATTGGTCACTTGGTACATTTCACCAAGTATAATCTGCCCAGGATCCACAAGATCTTGTGTCACCATGGTGACACTTGCTCCTGTGTCCCTGAATGCCAAAGCCTCCCTTCCATTAATTAAAGGCTGCTGTCTGTATTTGCCCAAAGTATTAGGACTCACAAAGGGGGACATATCCATGCCCCCATCACAGACTAAGACAGCCTGAGTTGGCACTCTGACTAGGCCAGAGTCCATCCCAGTACCCAGGGTCAACCCTACTAAACCCTTATTCTGAGTGTTTCCACCACCACTTGTAGCTGGACTAGGGGGAACAGTTGCCTTAGGGGCAATGGTGGTTGGAGTGGAGTCTTTGGACTTGGTGCAATCACTGGTCCAGTGAGTCTTTTGTTTACAGACTTTGCACCATGGTTTCCTTTGGCCTTTTCCTTTATTAGATTGGGAATCCCCACCTGCAGAAGATTTTTGTGGACCTTGTGAAGACTTCTGGTCTTTACCCTTCTCCCCACCCTTATCAGAGTTTTTGGAATCTTGCTTCTTCTGGTCACCACCTTGGTTCTGTACTTTCTGCTTCACCCTGGTTCTGACCCATTTGTCTGCCTTCTTTCCCAATTCTTGGGGAGAGGTCAGATCAGAGTCAACCAGGTACTGATGTAGCAACTGATTCTGACAGTTATTAAGAATCTGCTCCCTCATGATTAAATTATAAAATCCTTTGAAGTCACACACCTTACTGCCCAGTAACCAGCCTTCCAGAGACTTGGTAGCACAATCTACAAAGTCCACCCAGTCCTGTGTCTGTGCCTTTTGGGTATCTCTGAACTTTAACCTGTATTGCTCAGTGGTTAGGCCAAACCCATCTATTAGGGCACTCTTCAGGACTTGATAATCATCAGCATCCTCTTCTCTTACAGTGAGGAGCTTGTCTCTACCTTTGTCTGCAAAGGAGAGCCACAAGATTGCTGCCCACTGCTCCTGAGGGACCCTCTGTACTTTCCAGGCCCTCTGCAGTGCAGTAATCCATTTGTGGATGTCATCCCCACTCTGGTAGGGAGGGACAATCTTGCTCAGGTTTCTATGGTCATAAGACCTTTCCCTACCACTAGGGAAGTTGCTGCCACCATGGGACTCTAGTCCCAACTTTCTTCTTTCTCTATGAAGCTCTAGGGACTCCCTGTCTATAGCCAACTGCTCTCTTCTGATTCTCAACTGAGCTTCCTCATACTTGAGCAGTCTCTCTTTCCTCACATGAGAGGATTCCCTCCTATGAGAAGAAACAGAGGTCCCTACTGAGATGTCAGAATGGTTAGACTCCTGGGAAGGAGATCTGGACCTTCTAGGCACACTCACAACTCTTCCTGGTGGGACAAAGGGGAGGTCATTCTGATCCTCCTCCTCATCTACAGGAGGAGCTGCATTTTCCAGGGCAAGGTCATTGTCACCTTCCTGGCCAGTTTCAGAGGTCAGGTCCTGGGTATTTTCACCCCTGGCCCCTTCCTCATCTTCTGCCCCACCCTCTCTGCCTACCCCTGCAGACCCTAGGGGTCTTCTGAGATCATCCAGCAGAAGCATCTCCATGAGACGTTGGGTGTTGGCACTTTTGCCTGTCTTCAGCTTCCTAATCTTGCACAACTCTCTCAATTCCAAGAATGGGAGGTTGTCATACTTGGAGGGTAGGAGCCCACTGGTTCCTGGCAGGGATCTACTGATTCCTGGCCCTGAAGACATTACTAGGGAGGTGTGGTGTATGCACTACATACTCTAGTGTGGCATACTAAACTCTCTTGAGTTGTAGAAAGGGTGTGCTAAGCCCTTGACACACAACTCTAAGTTCAGTAGAACTTACTGTATTTCTAAGCTTGAATTTATATGTACCTTAGGTACCCTTAGTGGTTTTCAGTTGATCAATTCAATTGAGATTATCTGGTAAAACAATAGCAAGCTGGAATCCCACACGCTGCACACCAATGTGAGAAGTTGGCCTGGTATATGCTGTCCACTAATTATAGTAGGCACCTTGCACCAGTCCAAACAACCCCTTATTGGAGATAGGTTAAAGACAACCTTTATTGAAAGCTATCCTAGTGGTAGCTATGGAGAGCAGCCTTCAGGCTAAGTCTTGAAGGAATGTAAAGCAGCTTGTTTTACCAGTCTATAATCTCTTGAGTGACCAAATGAAAGAGGACCACACCAGGTATATATATAAAATATATGTATTTAGTCTTAAACACACCCCTCTAGTCTCTTTATGAGGCTAGAGTTCGAAGTACATAAGTTACAAGTCAAATATCAGCAGTATTTAGCACAATACACGTTTGAGCCCTAGGGGCGTACCAAACCATATACTAAAATAGTGGTATAAGAACCACGACTGAGCTAGACACAAGGCCTAGAGCCTGTAGAAGTGCTTGGATCCTCAAGGAACCACCCAAGGTAGTGACACAGGGGACCCATGGGGGACGCGTGCAGTGTGAGAACACAGCCGCGAGCCACCGTTGACTTCTATGAGGAAAGTCGCAGTTGGATTTTTAAAGGAAAGGACACTTAGAGGAGGACTTGGAGCAAACCCCTTTAGAACTAGACAGTTCTAGAGTCAATACCCACGGGAGCACCGGAGTACTCGAGTTACCTCACCCAGGGAAGATGGGTGCATAGGTGTCTTTTGGCGTCGAGTTTCGTCGTCGTTTTCAATGGCGATCTGCTGCAGCAGGCTGCTGGCTACCAAGTCGAAAGTGTCCGGGTGGATCCAAGAGTGGATCAAAGATCTGAAGGACCTGAAAGCAGAGGGGACAGAGTCTGGGTCACTAGCCAGTGACCAGGAAGGCGATGAGCAGATGCCCACCGATGTCGGGTGCTTCAGGTAGGTTGACGGTTGTCTTGACTCTTCAGCCACGAGGTCCAGGAGGTGTCGACGACGACCAGGAGCTGGATTCGAGCTGTCCCACGACGTCTGTCGATTGCTGCGGTGTCAGCGACCGGATTAGACCCAACAAGCCTTAGCAACGGCAAGTCACGTGGAAACAAAGAAAGGACGTTGATGCAGACCAGCAAGGTCTGGGGAACTCACCCAGCGAGGGTAAGTCAGGGCACATCTGGAGCAACCAGAGAAGCCCAAGCAGAAGAAGAGTTGCCTTCTGGAGGGCCCACTAGCCAACGGACTAGCGACCGTGAAGGAGCCTCGAGTGGACGCACTTGGAGCTGGCTCACAGGACACTCATGGAGTGGAGGCCAGTGATCTTCAGTGCAGTCGGTGCTGGAGGCGGGGGCTACTCGGAGCCCAAAGCACAACTTCGTGGGAGACCAGGAAGAGGATGCACTTGCAAAAGTTCTCGGTGTCCAGGGATCACGGTTCCACGTTACCCACGACAGCTACGGGCCTCAGCTTCGCTGGGGTCTCAGGGCAGCCTCGGCGAAGTCTGGAAATCTACCTCTGGTGTTGCAAAGACTTCGGCGTCCGGCGGGAGCTTCAGCAATGCAGACCAGACAATTGCTTCTTAGGTGCCTGCCAAGCAGGGGAGTCACTCCTTGACCCCAAGGGAGATTCTTCAGTCCTCTAATCTTCAAGTAGAGCATCGAAGGTCCAGGATTCGGCTTCAGAGTTTCGTCCAGGGATAATCTAAAGTCCTAAGGACTGGGGTCCCATACTTATACCAAGTTAGGGGTTGGACATACTCTGTGGACCCACCTATGGGAGGGTCAGGGAAGAGGGGTGGTTACACCCATTCCCTTTGTCCAGTTTCGCGCCAGAGCAGGGGCAGGTAGCCCCTGCAACCGGTTTGAACTGGGCTATGCACAGGGACACCAAATGTGCCCCCAGTGCAGGACTTCAAAGCACCAGAGAGTGCTCCCGCCCAGCCCCAATACACACTATCCTGTCTGGGGACGTGGTTACACCTCCCTTCGACAGGAAACCTATTGTCCAGGCCTCCCCTGCTGGAGTTTCGGTCAGCAGCAGGAGGCCAGACCCGTGTCTGTGGCAGCGGCATCCATTTTGTGATGCCAGGGCTCTGTAAAGTTAATACCGGGTATGCCGGTGTGTACATGTCTCTCCCTCTAGAAGGGTGGAATGCTACCCCCGCCGCCAGAACTGGTGGAGGGGTAGTATTCCAAGATGTTTGACACCAAACACGACATGTTTCTGTGCAGCCATCCCAAAGTTAGCATTTAACGCGAGGTTATAATGCACTTAAGAGTATATGGTCAGGCTGCACCACAAACAGCACCAGAGGATTGACTCCGAACGCTGCAGAGGGGCTCTGCTCATGCAGGGGCACCCTCTCACATAAAAACCAAGCACTCTGCCTATAGGACTGTTAAGGCCTGCTATAGGAGTGACTTATAGGTTTATATGTGTGTGCAATGGTAGTGATATAGGTAGCCTATATCACGGTAAGGGGTGTGTAGGAGAGTAGGATCTGCTTCCCATGGGTACCACCACTTTTTGCTGATGCTTCACTGGTTTTCGACTTTATTCTGGCTGTGGCCCTGCTAATCAGAACCCCAGCCTAGCTGCTTCCTCTCTAAAATGGTTCCATGTACCTTAGGTACATCTCTAATTGGAATCTGGAGTGCCCTTATAAGTCCCTAGTATATGGTATACTATGTACCCAGGGCATATGTACCCCAGAGGCCTGCAGGGGCTGAAGCATGTATTATGCCACCCCTGGAAGGCCAGCCAAAATGACACCACAGGTCTGCTACTGCAGCCTGGGTAAGGTGGTGCATGCACCCCTTACTGTGATATAGTTTACCTATATCACTACATATCTACACACATATAAACCTATAAGTCACTCCTATGGCAGGCCTTATCAATCCTGAAGACAGAGTGCTTGGTTCTTATGTGAGAGGGTGCCCCTGCATGAGCAGAGCCCCTCTGCAGCGTTCGGAGACCCTTCTCTGATGCTGTTTGTAGTGCAGCCTGACCATATACTCTTAAGTGCATTATAATCTCACGTTAAATGCTAACTTTGGGATGGCTGCACGGAAACATGTCGTGTTTGGTGTCAAACATCTTGGAATACTACCCCCCTGCCAGTTCTGACAGCGGGGGTAGCATTCCACCCTTCTAGAGGGAGAGACATGTACACACCGGCCTACCCGGTAACTTCTTTACTGAGCCCTGGCATCACAAAATGGATGCCACTGCCACAGACACGGGTCTGGCCTCCTGCTGCTGACTGAAACTCCGGCAGGGGAGGCCTGGACAATAGGTTTCCTGTCCAAGGGAGGTGTAACCACCTCCCCAGACAGGATAATGTGTATTGGGGCTGGGCAGGAGCACTCTCTGGTGCTTTGAAGTCCTGCACTGGGGGCACATTTGGTGTCCCTGTGCATACCCCAGTTCAAACCGGTTGCAGGGGCTTCCAGCCCCTGCTCTGGCACAAAACTGGACAAAGGGAAATGGGTGTAACCACCCCTCTTCCCTGACCCTCCCATAGGTGGGTCCCCAGAGTATGTCCAACCCCCTAACTTGGTATAAGTATGGGACCCCAGTCCTTAGGACTTTAAATTACCCTGGACGAAACTCTGAAGCCGAATCCTGGACCTTCGACGCTCTACTTGAAGATTAGAGGACTGAAGAATCTCCCTTGGGGTCAAGGAGTGACTCCCCTGCTTGGCAGGCACCTAAGGAGCAATTGTCCGGTCTGCATCGCTGAAGCTCCCACCGGACGCCAAAGTCTTTGCAACACCAGAGGTGGATTTTCAGACTTCCCTGAGGCTGCCCTGAGTCCCCAGCGAAGCTGAGGCCCGTAGCTGTCGTGTAACGTGGAACCGTGACCCCTGGACACCGAGAACTTTTGCAAGTGCATCCTCTTCCTGGTCTCCCATGAAGTTGTGCTTTGGGCTTCCAGTAGCCCCCGCCTCCAGCACCGACTGCACCAAAGATCACTGGCCTCCACTCCACGAGTGTCCTGTGAGCCAGCTCCAAGTGTGTTCACTCGAGGCTCCTTTGCGGTCGCTAGTCCGTTGGCTAGTGGGCCATCCCGAAGGCAACTCTTCTTCTGCTTGGGCTTTCCTGGTTGCTCCAGACGTGCTCTGACTTACCCTCGCTGGGTGAGTCCCTCAGACCTTGCTGGTCTGCATCAACGTCCTTTCTTTGTTTCCCCGTGACTTGCCGTTGCCAAGGCTTGTTGGGTCCAATCTGGTCGCCGACACTGCAGCAATCGACAGACGTTGTGGGACAGCTCGAATACAGCTCCTGGTTGTCGTCGATGCCTCCTGAACCTCGTGGCTGAAGAGTCAAGATGACCGTCAACCTACCTGAAGCACCCGACATCGGTGGGCATCTGCTCATCGCCTTCCTGGTAACTGGCTAGTGACCCAGACTCTGTCCCCTCTGCTTTCAGGTTCTTCAGATCTTCGATCCACCCTTGGATCCACCCGGACACTTTCGACTTGGCCGCCAGCAGCCTGCTGCAGCAGATCGCCATTGAAAACGACGACGAAACCCGACGACAAAAGACACCTATGCACCCGGCTTCCCTGGGTGAGGTAACTCGAGTACTCCGGTGCTCCCATGGGTATTGACTCTAGAACTGCCTAGTTCTAAAGGGATTTGCTCCAAGTCCTCTTCTAAGTGTCCTTTCCTTTTAAAATTCGAACCGCGACTTTCCCCATAGAAGTTAACGGCGATTTGCGGCTGTGTCCTCACACTGCACGCGTCCCCGTGGGTCTCCTGTGTCACTACCTTGGGTGGTTCTTTGGGGTCCAAGCACTTCTACAGGCCCTTGGCCTTGTGTCTAGCTCAGTCGTGGTTCTTATACCACTATTTTAGTATATGGTTTGGTACGCCCCTAGGGCTCAAACGTGTATTTGTGCTATTACTGTTGATATTTGACTTGTAAAGTATGTACTTCGAACTCTAGCCTCATAAAGAGACTAGAGGGGTGTGTTTAAGACTAAATACATATATTTTATATATATACCTGGTGTGGTCCTCTTTCATTTGGTCACTCAAGAGATTATAGACTGGTAAAACAAGCTGCTTTACATTCCTTCAAGACTTAGCCTGAAGGCTGCTCTCCATAGCTACCACTAGGATACCTTTCAATAAAGGTTGTCTTTAACCTATCTCCAATAAGGGGTTGTTTGGACTGGTGCAAGGTGCCCACTATAATTAGTGGACAGCATATACCAGGCCAACTTCTCACATTGGTGTGCAGCGTGTGGGATTCCAACTTGCTATTGTTTTACCAGATAATCTCAATTGAATTGATCAACTGAAAACCACTAAAGGTACCTTAGGTACATATAAATCAAGCTTAGTATACAGTAAGTTCTACTGAACTTAGAGTTGTGTGTTAAGGGCTAGCACCCCCTTTCTACAACTCAAGACAGTTTAGTAGGCCACACTAGAGTAGGTAGTGCATACACCACACCACACTAGTAATGTCTTCAAGGCCAGGAACCAGTGGGTCCCTGCCAGAAGCCAATGGGCTTCTTCCCTCCAAGTATGATAATCTCCCATTCTTGGAATTGAGAGAGTTATGCAAGATTAGGAAGCTGAAGACAGGCAAAAGTGCCAACACCCAACGTCTCATGGAGATGCTACTGCTAGATGATCTCAGAAGACCCTTTGGGCCTGAAGGGGTAGGCAGAGAGAGTGGGGCAGAAGATGAGGAAGGGGCCAGGAGTGAAATCACCCAGGACCCCACCACTGAAACTGGCCAGGAAGGTGACAATGACCTTGACCTGGAAAACCCAGCTATTCCTGTGGAGGAAGAGGAGGATCAGAATGACCTCCCCTTTGTCCCACCAGGAAGAGTGGTGAGTGTGCCTAGGAGGTCTAGATCTCCTTCTCAGGAGTCTAACCACTCTGACACCTCAGTAGGGACCTCTGTTTCCTCTCATAGGAGGGAATCCTCCAGTGAGAGGAAAGAGAGACTGCTCAAGTATGGAGAAGCTCAGTTGAGACTCAGAAGAGAGCAGTTGGCTATAGGGAGTCCCTAGAGCTTGAAAGGCAAAGAAAAAAGTTGGGACTAGAGTCCCATGGTGGCAGCAGTTTCCCCAGAGATAGGGAAAGGTCTTATGACCATAGAAACCTGAGCAAGATTGTCCCTCCCTACCAGAGTGGGGATGACATCCACAAATGGATTTCTGCACTGGAGAGGGCCTGTAAAGTACAGAGGGTCCCCCAGGAGCAGTGGGCAGCAATCTTGTGGCTCTCCTTTGCAGACAAAGTTAGAGACAAGCTCCTGTCTGTTAGAGAAGAGGATGCTGATAATTATCCAGTCTTAAAAAGTGCATTGATTGATGGGTTTGGCCTAACAACTGAACAATACAGGTTAAAGTTCAGAGATACCCAAAAGCACAGAATCAAGACTGGGTGGACTTTGTTGATTGTTCTGCTAAGGCTCTGGAAGGTTGGTTAGTGGGCAGTAAGGTATGTGACTTCAAAGGATTGTACAATCTTATCTTGAGGGAGCAGATTCTTAATAACTGTCAAAATCAGCTGTTGCATCAGTACCTGGTGGACTCTGATCTGACCTCTCCCCAAGAATTGGAAAAAAAGGCAGACAAATGGGTCAGGACCAGGGTGAGGCAGAAGGTACAGAACCAAGGTGGTGACCCAAAGAAGCAAGATTCTAAGAACTCTGACAAGGGTGGGGAGAAGGGTAAAGACCAAAAGTATTCACAAGGCCCCCAAAAATCTTCTTCAGGTGGGGATTCACAGTCTAACAAAGGGAAAGGCCAAAAGAAATCATGGTGCAAAGTCTGTAAGCAAAAGACACACTGGACCAGTGATTGCACCAAGTCCAAAGACTCTGTTCCAGCCCCACCAATGCCCCTAAGGCACCTGTTCCCCCTAGTGCAGTTACAGTTGGTGGTGGGAATACACAAGCCAAGGGTTTAGTAGGGTTGACCCTGGGTAAGGAGATGAGCTCTGGCCTAGTCAGAGAACTCACTCAGGCTGTCCTAGTCTGTGATGGAGGCATGGATGTGACCTCCTCTGTGAGTCCCAGTAATCTGGGCAAGTACAGGCAACAGCCATTAATAAATGGAAAAGAGGCTTTGGCATTTAGGGACACAGGAGCAAGTGTCACCATGGTGACACAAGATCTTGTGGATCCTGGACAGATTATACTTGGTGAAATGTACCAAGTGACCAATGCTAGCAATGTCAGAACAGACCATACTCTGGCAGTTGTTAACTTCTCCTGGGGAGGGGTAACTGGCCTTAAGAAGGTTGTGGCAAGTGCAGACCTACCAGTTGAATGCTTGCTTGGCAATGATCTAGAAACTTCAGCTTGGGCAGAAGTGGAGCTCAGGACCCATGCAGAAATGCTGGGCATCCCTGCAGATGTGTTTGCTGTGACCAGGTTGTAGGAGAGTAGGATCTGCTTCACATGGGTACCCCCACAATTTTTGCTGATGCTTCACTGTTTTTCGACCTTAGTCTGGCTGGGGCTCTGCTAATCAGAACCCCAGCCTAGCTGCTTCCTCTTTAAAATGGTTTCCATGTGCCTTAGGCACATCTCTGATTGGAATCTGGAGTGCCCTTATAAGTCCCTAGTATATGGTATACTATGTACCCAGGGCATAGGTACCTCAGAGACCTACCAGGGGCTGCAGCATGTATTGTGCCACCCCTGGACGGCCATCCAAACTGACACCACAGGTCTGCTACTGCAGCCTGGGTAAGGTGGTGCATGCACTCTTACTGTGATATAGGCTACCTATATCACTACATACCTACACACAGATAAACCTATAAGTCACTCCTATGGCAGGCCTTATCAATCCTGAAGGCAGAGTGCGTGGTTCCTATGTGAGAGGGTGCCCCTGCATGATCAGGGTCCCTCTGCAGCGTTCGGAGACCCTTCTCTGATGCTGTTTGTAGTGCAGCCTGACCATATACTCTTAAGCGCATTATAACCTCGCGTTAAAATGCTAACTTTGGGATGGCTGCACGGAAACATGTCGTGTTTGGTGTCAAACATCTTGGAATACTACCCACCCGCCAGTTCTGGCGGCGGGGGTAGCATTCCACCCTTCTAGAGGGAGAGACATGTACACACCGGCCTGCCCGGTAACTTCTTTCCAAGCCCTGGCATCACAAAATGGATGCCGCTGCCACAGACACAAGTCTGGCCTCCTGCTGCTGACCGAAACTCCGGCAGGGGAGGCCTGGACAATAGGTTTCCTGTCCCAGCAGGGAGGTGTAACCACCTCCCCAGACAGGATAGTGTGTATTGGGGCTGGGCGGGAGTACTCTCTGGTGCTTTGAAGTCCTGCACTGGGGGCACATTTGGTGTCCCTGTGCATACCCCAGTTCAAACTGGATCAGGGGCTTCCAGCCCTTGCTCTGGCGCGAAACTGGACAAAGGGAAAGGGTGTAACCACCCCTCTGCCCTGACCCTCCCATAGGTGGGGCAACAGAGTATGTCCAACCCCTACCTTAGTATAAGTATGGGACCCCAGTCCTTAGGACTTTAGATTAACCTGGACGAAACTCTGACACAGAATCCTGGACCTTCGATGCTCTACTTCAAGATTAGAGGACTGAAGAATCTCCCTTGGGGTCAAGGAGTGACTCCCCTGCTTGGCAGGCACCAAAGAAGCAATTGAAGCTCCCGTCGGACGCCGGAGTCTTTGCATCACCAGAGGTGGATTTCCAGACTTCTCCGAGGCTGCCCTGAGTCTCCAGCAAAGCTGAGGCCCGTAGCTGTCGTGGGTAATGTGGAACCGTGACCCCTGGACACCGAACGCATTTGCAAGTGCATCCTCTTCTGGGTCTCCCACGAAGTAGAGCTTTGGGCTCTGAGTAGCCCTAGCCTCCAGCACCAAATGCACCGAAGATCACTGGCCTCCACTCCACGAGTGTCCTGTGAGCCAGCTCCACGTGCATCGTCTCGAGGCTACTTTGCGGTCGCTAGTCCATTGGCTAGTAGGCCCTCCTGAAGGCCAATCTTTTTCTGCTTGGGCTCCCTGGTTGCTCCAGGCGTGCCCTGACTCACCCTTGCTGGGTGAGTCCCACAGCCCTTGCTGGTCTGCAACATCGTCCTTCTTCCATTAAAACAAGACTTGCCGTTGCCAAGGCTTGTTGGGTCCAATCCGGTCGCCGACACCTCAGCAAGCGACAAACGTCGTGGGACAGCTCGATTCCAGCTCCTGGTCATCGTCGACGCCTCCTGGACCTCGTAGCTGAAGAGTCAAGACGACCGTCAACCTACCTGAAGCACCCGACATCGGTGGGCATTCGCTCATCGCCTTCCTGGTCACTGGCTAGTGACCCAGACTCTGTCCCCTCTGCTTTCAGGTTCTTCAGATCTTCGATCCACCTTTGGATCCACCCGAACACTTTCGACTTGGTCGCCAGCAGCACTTTGCAGCAGATCGCCATTGTAAACGACGACGAAACCCGACCCCGAAAGACACCTATGCACCCGGCTTCCCTGGGTGAGGTAACTCGAGTACTCCGGTGCTCCCGTGGGTATTGACTCTAGAACGACCTAGTTCTAAAGGGGTTTGCTCCAAGTCCTCCTCTAAGTGTCCCTTTTCTTTTAAATTCTAATCGCGACTTTCCCCATAGAAGTTAACGGTGGTTCGCGGCTGTGTTCATACACTGCACGCGTCCCCCGTGGGTCCCCTGTGTCACTGCCTTGGGTGGTTCCTTGTGGTCCAAGCACTTCTACAGGCTCTAGGCCTTGTGTCTAGCTCAGTCGTGGTTCTTATACCACTTTATTGGTATATGGTTTGGTACGCCCCTGGGGCTCAAACGTGTATTTGTGCTATTACTGTAGATAACTAACTTATAAATTATGTATTTCGAACTCTAGCCTCATAAAGAGACTAGAGGGGTGTGTTTAGTAATAAATACATATATTTTGAATATATACCTGGTGTGGTCCTCTTTCATTTGGTCACTCAAGAGATTATAGACTGGTAAAACAAGCTGCTTTACATTCCTTCAAGACTTAGCCTGAAGGCTGCTCTCCATAGCTACCACTAGGATAGCTTTCAATAAAGGTTGTCTTTAACCTATCTCCAATAAGGGGTTGTTTGGACTGGTGCAAGGTGCCCACTATAATTAGTGGACAGCATATGCCAGGCCAACTTCTCACATTGGTGTGCAGCGTGTGGGATTCCAGCTTGCTATTGTTTTACCAGATAATCTCAATTGAATTGATCAACTGAAAACCACTAAGGGTACCTAAGGTACATATAAATCAAGCTTAGTAATACAGTACGTTCTACTGAACTTAGAGTTGTGTGTTAAGGGATAGCACACCCTTTCTACAACTCAAGAGAGTTTAGTAGGCCACACTGGAGTAGGTAGTGAATACACCACACCTCACTAGTAATGTCTTCAAAGCCAGGACCCAGTGAGTCCTTGCCAGAAGCCAGTGGGCTTCTTCCTCCAAGTATGATAAACTCCCATTCTTGGAATTGAGAGCATTATGCAATACTAGGAAGTTGAAGGCAGGCAAAAGTGCCAGCACCCAACACCTCAGGGAGGTGTTACTAGCTGATGATCTCAGCAGGCCCCTAGGGTCTGAAGGGGTAGGCAAAGAGGGTGGGGCAGAAGATGAGGAAGGGGCCAGGGGTGAAGAAACCCAGGCCCCCCTCTGAAACTGGCCAGGAAGGTGAAAATGACCTTGTCCTGGAAAACCCAATTCCTCCTGTGGAGGAGGAGGAGGGGGAGGATCAGACTGACTTCCCCTTTGTCCCCCAGGAAGAGTTCTGAGTGTGCCCAGAAGGTCTAGGTCTCCTTCTCAGGAGTCTAACCACTCTGACACCTCAATAGGGACCTCTGTCTCCTCTCATAGGAGGGAATCCTCTCATGAGAGGAGAAAGAGACTGATCCAGTATGAGCAAGCTCAGCTGGAACTCAGGAAACAGCAATTGGCTATAGACAGGAGTCCCTAGATCTCTATAGAGAGAGACAAAAGTTGGGACTAGAGTCCCATGGTGGCAGCAGTTTCCCCAAAGATAGGGAAAGGTCTTATGACCATAGAAACCTGAGCAAGATTGTCCCTCCCTACCAGAGTGGGGATGACATCCACAAATGGATAACTGCTCTAGAGAGGGCCTGTAAAGTACAGAGGGTCCCTCAGGAGCAGTGGGCAGCAATCTTGTGGCTCTCCTTTGCAGACAAAGGTAGAGATAAGCTCCTCACTGTTAGAGAGGAGGATGCTGATAATTACAAAGTCTTGAAGAGTGCTCTAATTGATGGGTTTGGCCTAACCACTGAACAATACAGGTTAAAGTTCAGGGATACCCAAAAAGCACAGACTCAAGACTGGGTGGACTTTGTTGATTGTTCTGCCAAGGCTCTGGAAGGTTGGTTATTGGGCAGTAAGGTATGTGACTTCACAGGATTGTACAACCTGATCATGAGGGAGCAGATTCTTAATAACTGTCAAAATCAGCTGTTGCATCAGCACCTGGTAGACTCTGATCTGACCTCTCCCCAAGAATTGGGAAAGAAGGCAGACAAATGGGTCAGAACCAGGGTGAAGCAGAAGGTACAGAACCAAGGTGGTGACCCTAAGAAGCAAGATTCGAAAACCTCTGATAAGGGTGGGGAGAAGGTTAAAGATCAAAAGTCTTCTCAAGGCCCCCAAAAATCTTCTTCAGGTGGGGATTCACAGTCTACCAAAGGGAAAGGCCAAAGGAAACCATGGTGCAAGGTCTGTAAGCAAAAGACCCACTGGACCAGTGATTGCACCAAGTCCAAAGACTCTACTCCAGCCCCCACCAATGCCCCTAAGGCACCTGCTCCCCCTAGTGCAGTTACTGTGAGAAGTTGGCCTGGCATATGCTGTCCACTAATTATAGTGGGCACCTTGCACCAGTCCAAACAACCCCTTATTGGAGATAGGTTAAAGACAACCTTATTGAAAGCTATCCTAGTGGTAGCTATGGAGAGCAGCCTTCAGGCTAAGTCTTGAAGGAATGTAAAGCAGCTTGTTTTACCAGTCTATAATCTCTTGAGTGATCAAATGAAAGAGCACCACACCAGGTATATATTCAAAATATATGTATTTATTGCTAAACACACCCCTCTAGTCTCTTTATGAGGCTAGAGTTCGAAGTACATAAGTTATAAGTTATTTAAACACAGTAATAGCACAAATACACGTTTGGGCCCAGGGGCGTACCAAACCATATACCAATAAAGTGGTATAAGAACCACGACTGAGCTAGACACTAGGCCTAGAGCCTCTAGAAGTGCTTGAACCACAAGGAACCACCCAAGGTAGTGACACAGGGGACCCACGGGGGACGCGTGCAGTGTAAATACACAGCCGCGAGACGCCGTTAACTTCTATGGAGAAAGTCGCGATTGGGAAATTAAAGAAAAGGGACACTTAAAGGAGGACTTGGAGCAAACCCTTTGAGTACTATGTCGTTCTAGAGTCTCTACCCACAGGAGCACCGGAGTACTCTTGTTACCTCACCCAGGGAAGCCGGGTGCATAGGTGCCTTTCGGGGTCGGGTTTCGTCGTCGATTTGAATGGCGATCTGCTGCAAAGTGCTGCTGGCGACCAAGTGGAAAGTGTCCGGGTGGATCCAAGAGTGGATCGGAGATCTGAAGAACCTGAAAGCAGAGGTGACAGAGTCTGGGTCACTAGCCAGTGACCAGGAAGGCGATGAGCAGATGCCCACCGATGTCGAGTGCTTCAGGTAGGTTGATGGTCGTCTTGACTCTTCAGCCACGAGGTCCAGGAGGCGTTGTCGGCAATCAGGAGCAGGATTCAGGCTGGTACCCGATGTTTGTCGAGTGCTGAGGTGTTGGTGACCAGATTGAACCCAACAAGCCTTGGCAACGGCAAGTCTCAATGTAGATAAAGAATGACGATGATGCAGACCAGCAAGGTCTGAGGAACTCACCCAGCAAGGGTAAATGAGGGCAAGCCTGGAGCAACCAGGGAGCCCAAGAAGAAAAGGATTGGCCTTCGTGAAGGGCTACTAGCCAATAGGCTAGCGACCGCGAAGGAGCCTCGAGATGGTGCACGTGGAGCTGGCTCACAGGACACTTGTGGAGTGGAGGCCAGTGATCTTCGGTGCAGTTGGTGCTGGAGGCTAGGGCTACTCGGAGCCCAAAGCTCGACTTCGTGGGAGACCCAGAAGAGGATGCACTTGCAAATACGTGCGGTGTCCAGGGGTCACAGTTCCACGTTACCCACGACAGCTACGGGCCTCAGCTTTGCTGGGGACTCAGGGCAGCCTCGGGGAAGTCTGGAAATCTACCTCTGGTGATGCAAAGACTTCGGCGTCCGTCGGGAGCTTAGGCGATGCAGACCAGACAATTGCTTCTTTGGTGCCTGCCAAGCAGGGGAGTCACTCCTTGACCCCAAGGGAGATTCTTCTGTCCTCTAATCTTGTGGTAGAGCGTCGAAGGTCCAGGATTCTGTGTCAGAGTTTCGTCCAGGGATAATCTAAAGTCCTAAGGACTGGGTTCCTATACTTATACCAAGTTTAGGGGTTGGACTACTCTGTGGCCCCACCTATGGGTGGGTCAGGGCAGAGGGGTGGCTACACCCCTTTCCCTTTGTCCAGTTTGCGCCAAAGCAGGGGCTGCAAGCCCCTGATCCGGTTTGAACTGGGGTATGCACAGGGACACCAAGTGTGCCCCCAGTGCAGGACTTCAAAGCACCCGAAAGTGCTCCCGCCCAGCCCCAATACACACTATCCTGTCTGGGGAGTTGGTCACACCTCCCTGGGACAGGAAACCTATTGTCCAGGCCTCCCCTGCCGGAGTTTCGTCCAGCAGCAGGAGGCCAGACTTGTGTCTGTGGCAGCAGCATCCATTTTGTGATGCCAGGGCTTTAGAAAGAATTTACCGGCCATGCCAGGTTTAACATGTCTCTCCCTCTAGAAGGGTGGAATGCTACCCCGCCACCAGAATTGGCGGGGGTAGTATTCCAAGATGTTTGACACCAAACACGACATGTTTCGGTGCAGCCATTCCAAAGTTAGCATTTAACGCGAGGTTATAATGCGCTTAAGAGTATATGGTCAGGCTGCACTACAAACAGCATCAGAGAAGGGTCTCCGAATGCTGCAGAGGGGCCCTGCTCATGCAGTGGCACCCTCTCACATAGGAACCACGCACTCTGCCTTCAGGATTGATAAGGCCTGCCATAGGAGTGACTTATAGGTTTATATGTGTGTATGTATTTAGTGATATAGGTAACCTATATCACAGTAAGGGGTGCATGCACCACCTTACCCAGGCTGCAGTAGCAGACCTGTGGTGTCAGATTGGATGGCCTTCCAGGGGTGGCATAATACATGCTGCAGCCCCTGGTAGGCCTCTGAGGTACCTATGCCCTTGGTACATAGTATACCATATACTAGGGACTTATAAGGGCACTCCAGATTCCAATCAGAGATGTGCCTAAGGCACATGGAAACCTTTTTACAGAGAAAGCAGATAGACTGGGGCCCTGAATAGCAGGATCTCAGTCCAACTAAGTCATAAACCAGCAAAAAACCATAAAAAAAGTGGGGGCAACCATATAGTCAGATTCCACCTTCCTACATAACCCCCCCCCCCCCCAAACGAAAGGAGATAAGGCTAACCTTGGCCAGTTGAGACTTCATTGACTAAGTGGCCATATAAGGAAGCACCTGCACTAGCATGGTTGCCCCCTGTCTTATTTTCCACTAAGCAATCCCTCACCCTAAGGGTATGAGAGGGTCTCCACCATGGGGAATCACTACCTGTGGTGTGCTTAGGTAAAGTACAAGGCTGGTGAGGTGTCTGAGTAGGGAAGTGAGGCCCTAGGAATGTTGGTCTCAGCTTCCTCAGATCACTGGTCACCATGTATGCTTGTCTTTCCATGACTGAGTTGCACTTTGCTCTAAGGGTCAACCTTTGGCTGCCTACAGCTGGGGGTTGGGTCCCTTTGGATGGAACACTGGAGGGACATGGCAGGTTTGGAACCTTCTGGTCCCAGGTTTGCCCTTGCCTACCAGAGTCCTTCTGGGGAAGGTCCCTACATAAAGGTATGGGGGATCCCTCAGTGTGTAGAGGAGTTTTCACCTGGCTAGGGCTACTAGCCTGGGTGCCCCTAATCTGCTGATGGGGGTTCCTCTGGACAGGGGGCCCTGGGGGTCCACTGACCTCCCTGACCTCTGCAGCCCTGGGCTGACTGAGGCAGGGTAGAGAGGGGCAGGTTACCTGCTCCAGACTGGGTACCACCTTGGAAGGGTCCTCTGCCATCAGGGGGTGGCCAGGCCAGGCCTGACTACCTCTGTGGCAGTTCCTTCACTAGGGGTAGGGTCAGTTCCCTGAGGAGGCTGATTCTTACCTACTGTCTGGGGGAAGAAGACTTTTCTTCAACCCTTGTGCTCTCTGTTGGGGGAGAGGGGGCCATTCTTTCAGGCTCCATCTCTCCAAATTCTTGGGCTGGGGCTGTGGCCATCACAGCCCCACTAACCTTTACAGGGACACCCAACATCCTGAGATGGGTTTGGTGTTCAACTTCAGCCCAGGCTGAAATTTCTAGATCATTGCCCATCAGGCAATCTACAGGTATGATAAACTCCCATTCTTGGAATTGAGAGCCACTCTTTTTGGGCCTGTGACCCCCTCCCAGCTGAGATTGACTATGGCCATGGGGTGATCTGTTCTGACACCATCAATGTTGGTCACCTGGTATTTAAACTCAAGTAAAAGCTGGTGAGGGGGGACTAGTTTCCCTGCCACCATGGTGACACTAGCCCCTGTGTCCCTAAATGCCACAGCTTTCTGACCATTAATTATTGGCTCCAATCTGTACCTGCCCAATGCTGTGGGACCCATGGTAAAGGTGGCAAATCCTATACCACCATCAGAGTCAGAGGAGTCTGTTGAGGGGTCCCTGTCTAAACTAGGGCCCACCTCTGTTCCTCTTGCAAAAGCACCTAACTTTTGGGTGCACTACTCCCAACTGGAGGATTACTACTGGTAGTACCAGGAGGGGTGGTAGTAGTTGTGGGAGGAACATTTTCTTTATTGCCAATCCTGGGGCAACTTGGATCAGTTTTCCAGTGCCCAGGCTTTTTACAGACATGGCAATATGGTTTCTTTTCAGGAGAGGAAGGAGTTTGGGACCCACCCCCAGAAGAGGAATTTTGGGGCCCTGTAGGGGACTTATCCTTAGATTTATCCCCACCCTTCTCTTGGGACTTAGTAGAATCATTCTTCTGGTCACCACCCTGATGTTTTGTTTTTACTCTGGTTCTGACCCATTTGTCTGCCTTCTTTCCCAATTCTTGGGGAGAGGTCAGATCAGAGTCCACCAGATACTGGTGCAAAAGCTGGTTTTGACAATTATTAAGGATCTGCTCCCTCATAATCAAATTGTACAATCCTAAAAAGTCCTGCACTTTGTTGCCATGTATCCAACCTTCCAGAGCCTTAGTAGCACAATCTACAAAATCAACCCAGTCTTGAGTCTGAGCTTTTGGGTGTCTCTGAACTTCAACCTATACTGTTCAGTGGTTAGGCCAAACCCATCTATCAGAGCACTCTTCAAGACTGTGTAATTGTCAGCATCCTCTTCTCTTACAGTGAGGAGCTTGTCTCTACCCTTGTCTGCAAAGGAGAGCCACAAGATTGCTGCCCACTGCTTCTGGGGGACCCTCTGAACTTTACAGGCCCTCTCCAGTGCAGTTATCCATTTGTGGATGTCATCCCCACTCTGGTAGGGAGGGACAATCTTGTTTAGGTTTCTATGGTCATAAGACCTTTCCCTATCTTTAGGGATATTGTTGCCACCATGGGACTCTAGTCCCAACTTTTTCTCTCTTTGTAGAGATCTAGGGACTCCCTGTCTATAGCCAGTTGCTGTTTTCTGAGTTCAAGCTGAGCTTCCTCATATTGAATCAGCCTCTTTCTCCTCTCATGAGAGGATTCCCTCCTATGAGAGGAGACAGAGGTCCCTATTGAGGTGCCAGAGTGGTTAGACTCCTGAGAAGGAGATCTAGACCTTCTGGGCACACTCACAATCCTTCCTGGGGGTCAAAGTGGAGGTCATTCTGAGCCTCCTCCTCATCCACAGGAGGAATTGGGTTTTCCAGGTCAGGGTCATTGTCACCCTCCTGGTCAGTTCCAGAGGGGGGGCTGGGGATATTGCTACCCCTGGCCCCATCCTCATCTTCTGCCCCACCCTCTGCTCCTACCCCTTCAGCCCCTAAGGGCCTGCTGAGATCATAAGCCTCCAACATCTCTCTAAGATGTTGGGTGGTGGGACTTTGGCCTGTCTTCAGTCTCCTCAAGTTACATAATGCTCTCAATTCCAAGAATGGGAGGGTATCATACTTGGAGGGAAGAAGCCCAGGGGCTTCTGGCAAGGACTCACTGGGTCCTGGCTTTGAAGACATCACTAGTGAGGTGTGGTGTATGCACTACCTACTCTAGTGTGGCCTACTAAACTCTCTGGAGTTGCAGAAAGGGTGTGCTATCCCTTAACACACAACTCTAAGTTCAGTAGAACTTACTGTATTCTAAGCTTAATTTATATGTACCTTAGGTTGATCAATTCAATTGAGATTATCTGGTAAAACAATAGCAAGCTGGAATCCCACACGCTGCACACCAATGTGAGAAGTTGGCCTGGCATATGCTGTCCACTAATTATAGTGGGCACCTTGCACCAGTCCAAACAACCCCTTATTGGAGATAGGTTAAAGACAACCTTATTGAAAGCTATCCTAGTGGTAGCTATGGAGAGCAGCCTTCAGGCTAAGTCTTGAAGGAATGTAAAGCAGCTTGTTTTACCAGTCTATAATCTCTTGAGTGATCAAATGAAAGAGCAACACACCAGGTATATATTCAAAATATATGTATTTATTGCTAAACACACCCTCTAGTCTCTTTATGAGGCTAGAGTTTGAAGTACATAAGTTATAAGTTATTTAAACACAGTAATAGCACAAATACACGTTTGGGCCCTAGGGGCGTACCAAACCATATACCAATAAAGTGGTATAAGAACCACGACTGAGCTAGACACTAGGCCTAGAGCCTCTAGAAGTGCTTGGACCACAAGGAACCACCCAAGGTAGTGACACAGGGGACCCACGGGGGACGCGTGCAGTGTAAATACACAGCCGCGAGACGCCGTTAACTTCTATGGAGAAAGTCGCGATTGGGAAATTAAAGAAAAGGGACACTTAAAGGAGGACTTGGAGCAAACCCTTTGAGAACTAGGGGGCATATTAGCAAGACCGGCGATCAAATTATCGCCGTTTTAGCGGCAGGAAACTGCCGCTAAAACGGTGATAATGGGCTTGCTAATATGCGTTATAGAATTCCAATAGAAGCCCAGGTTAGATGTGCAGGACATCTAACCTGGGCTTCGATTGGAATTCTATAACGCATATTAGCAAGCCCATTATCGCCGTTTTAGCGGCAGTTTCCTGCCGCTAAAACGGCGATAATTTTATCGCCGGTCTTGCTAATATGCCCCTAGGTCGTTCTAGAGTCTCTACCCACGGGAGCACCGGAGTACTCTTGTTACCTCACCCAGGGAAGCCGGGTGCATAGGTGCCTTTCGGGGTCGGGTTTCGTCGTCGATTTGAATGGCGATCTGCTGCAAAGTGCTGCTGGCGACCAAGTGGAAAGTGTCCGGGTGGATCCAAGAGTGGATCGGAGATCTGAAGAACCTGAAAGCAGAGGGGACAGAGTCTGGGTCACTAGCCAGTGACCAGGAAGGCGATGAGCAGATGCCCACCGATGTTGAGTGCTTCAGGTAGGTTGACGGTCGTCTTGACTCTTCAGCCACGAGGTCCAGGAGGCGTTTTCGGCGACCAGGAGCAGGATTCGGGCTGGTACACGATGTCTGTCGAGTGCTGAGGTGTCGGCGAACGGATTGGACCCAACAAGCCTTGGCAACGGCAAGTCTTGATGTAGCTGAAGAATGACGATGATGCAGACCAGCAAGGTCTGAGGAACTCACCCAGCAAGGGTAAGTGAGGGCAAGCCTGGAGCAACCAGGGAGCTCAAGAAGAAAAGGATTGGCCTTCGTGAAGGGCTACTAGCCAACGGGCTAGCGAATGTGAAGGAGCCTCGAGACGGTGCACGTGGAGCTGGCTCACAGGACACTCGTGGAGTGGAGTCCAGTGATCTTCAGTGCAGTTAGTGCTGGAGGCTAGGGCTACTCGGAGCCCAAAGCACGACTTTGTGGAAGACCCAGAAAAGGATGCACTTGCAAATGCGTGCGGTGTCCAGGGGTCACGGTTACACATTACCCACGATAGCTATGGGCCTCAGCTTTGCTGGGGACTCAGGGCAGCCTCGGAGAAGTCTGGAAATCCACCTCTGGTGATGCAAAGACTTAGGCGTCCGACGGGAGCTTAGGCGATGCAGACCAGACAATTGCTTCTTTGGTGCCTGCCAAGCAGGGGAGTCACTCCTTGACCCCAAGGGAGATTCTTCTGTCCTCTAATCTTGTGGTAGAGCGTCGAAGGTCCAGGATTCTGTGTCAGAGTTTCGTCCAGGGATAATCTAAAGTCCTAAGGACTGGGTTCCTATACTTATACCAAGTTTAGGGGTTGGACTACTCTGTGGCCCCACCTATGGGTGGGTCAGGGCAGAGGGGTGGCTACACCCCTTTCCCTTTGTCCAGTTCGCGCCAAAGCAGGGGCTGCAAGCCCCTGATCCGGTTTGAACTGGGGTATGCACAGGGACACCAAGTGTGCCCCCAGTGCAGGACTTCAAAGCACCCGAAAGTGCTCCCGCCCAGCCCCAATACACACTATCCTGTCTGGGGAGGTGGTCACACCTCCCTGGGACAGGAAACCTATTGTCCAGGCCTCCCCTGCCGGAGTTTCATCCAGCAGCAGGAGGCCAGACTTGTGTCTGTGGCAGCAGCATCCATTTTGTGATGCCAGGGCTTTAGAAAGAAGTTACCGGCCATGCCAGGGTTAACATGTCTCTCCCTCTAGAAGGGTGGAATGCTACCCCCGCCGCCAGAATTGGTGGGGGGGGGGGTAGTATTCCAAGATGTTTGACACCAAACACGACATGTTTCGGTGCAGCCATTCCAAAGTTAGCATTTAACGCGAGGTTATAATGCGCTTAAGAGTATATGGTCAGGCTGCACTACAAACAAAATCAGAGAAGGGTCTCCGAATGCTGCTGAGGGGCCCTGCTCATGCAGGGGCACCCTCTCACATAGGAACCACGCACTCTGCCTTCAGGATTGATAAGGCCTGCCATAGGAGTGACTTATAGGTTTATATGTGTGTATGTATTTAGTGATATAGGTAACCTATATCACAGTAAGGGGTGCATGCACCACCTTACCCAGGCTGCAGTAGCAGACCTGTGGTGTCAGTTTGGATGGCCTTCCAGGGGTGGCATAATACATGCTGCAGCCCCTGGGAGGCCTCTGAGGTACCTATGCCCTTGGTACATAGTATACCATATACTAGGGACTTATAAGGGCACTCCAGATTCCAATCAGAGATGTGCCTAAGGCACATGGAAACCTTTTTTACAGAGAAAGCAGATAGACTGGGGCCCTGAATAGCAGGATCCCAGTCCAACTAAGTCATAAACCAGCAAAACACCATAAAAAAAGTGGGGGCAACCATATAGTCAGATTCCACCTCCCTACAGTTACAGTTGGTGGTGGGACTACACAAGCCAAGGGTTTAGTAGGGTTGACCCTGGGAAGAGAGATGAGCTCTGACCTAGTCAGAGAACTCACTCAGGCTGTCCTAGTCTGTGATGGAGGCATGGATATGACCTCCTCTGTGAGTCCCAGAAATCTGGGCAAGTACAGACAACAGCCCTTAATCAATGGAAGAGAGGCTTTGGCATTTAGGGACACAGGGGCAAGTGTCACAATGGTGACACAAGACCTTGTGAATCCTGGGCAGATAATACTTGGTGAAATGTACCAAGTGACCAATGCTAGCAACGTCAGAACAGACCATACTCTGGCAGTTGTTAACTTCTCCTGGGGAGGGGTCACTGGCCTTAAAAAGGTTGCGGTAAGTGCAGACCTACCCGTTGAATGCTTGCTTGGCAATGACTTAGAAACTTCAGCTTGGGCAGAAGTGGAGCTCAGGACCCATGCAGAAATGCTGGGGATCCCTGCAGATGTGTTTGCTGTGACCAGGTCACAAGCCAAAATGTCTAACACTGAACAGGCCTTGGATTCTGGAATAATGGACCAAGTGCCCTCCAAGAAGAGGAGTAGTAGGGTAAAGGCAGTGCCTTCCCCATTGGCTCAGAAGGAAGATCAGTCTCTTGAGGGAGATGATCTCAGTCCTGAGGAAGGAACTGTCCCAGAGGAGCTTGAACCTGACCAGGTTGAGTTCTTGGGGACAGGGGGCCCTTCCAGGGCAGAGCTGAGCCAGGAGCAGCAGAGCTGCCCCTCTCTTGAACTCCTCAGACAGCAAGCTGCTGCTGAGGCTGCTGGGAAAGCTAGTGGTCCCCATACTGTGTATTGGGATGATGGACTCTTGTACTCAGAGTGTAGAGACCCCAAGCCTGGTGCTACCAGGAGGTTGGTTATACCTCTGAAGTTCAGGGGCTTCCTATTGACCCTAGCCCATGATATTCCCTTAGCAGGTCACCTGGGCCATAACAAGACTTGGGACAGAATTGTCCCTCACTTTCACTGGCCCCATATGTCTGAAGACACCAAGGAGTTGTGTCGCTCCTGTGTAACCTGCCAGGCCAGTGGCAAGGCAGGTGGCACTACAAAGGCCCCCCTGATACCACTACCTGTGGTGGGGGTTCCCTTTGAAAGGGTGGGGATTGACATTGTTGGTCCCATGGATCCCCAAACAGCATCTGGGCACAGGTTTATCCTGGTGGTAGTGGATCATGCCACCGGGTACCCAGAGGCTATTCCCCTTAGGACCACTACAGCACCTGTGGTGGCAAGGGCCCTCCTGGGAATTTTCTCAAGAGTGGGCTTTCCTAAGGAGGTTGTATCAGACAGGGGTGCTAACTTTATGTCTGGATACTTAAAAGCAATGTGGAAGGAGTGTGGAGTGACTTACAAGTTCACCACACCCTATCACCCACAATGCAATGGTTTAGTTGAGAGATTCAACAAAACCTTGAAGGGCATGATTAAAGGGCTCCCAGAAAAGCTTAGGCGAAGATGGGACATACTCTTGCCCTGCCTTTTATTTGCATACAGGGAGGTGCCTCAAAAGGGGTTGGCTACAGCCCTTTTGAACTTTTGTTTGGTCACCCTGTCAGGGGTCCATTGTGCTTGGTGAAGGAAGGATGGGAGTTACCTCTCAAGCCCCCAAAGCAAGACATAGTGGACTATGTACTTGGTCTCCGCTCCCGGATGGCTGAGTACATGAAAAAGGCAACTAAAAACCTTGAGGCTAGCCAGGAACTTCAAAAAGCCTGGCATGACCAAAAGGCTGTACTGACTGTTTACCAGCCAGGACAGAAGGTATGGGTGTTGGAGCCAGTGGCCCCAGCAGCTCTCCAAGACAAATGGAGTGGACCCCATACCATTGTTGAACAGAAGGGTGAGGTTACCTACTTAGTAGACCTAGGAACACCCAGGAGTCCCCACAGGGTTCTCCATGTCAACAGGTTAAAACCATATGTGGACAGGGCAGACATGGGCTTGCTCATGGCTACTGATGAGGGACAGGAGGAAGAGAGTGACCCACTCGCTGACCTGCTCTCACAGAACCCTGATGATGGGTCAGTGGATGGTGTAGCCTTGGCAGGAAGCCTCACTACCCAGCAGCAGACTGATTGCAGACAGGTGCTCAATCAGTTCAGACACATGTTCTCACTGACACCCAGTCAGACCACCTGGTGCACTCATGAAGTGGACACTGGGGACAGTCTGCCTATTAAAAATAAGATGTATAGGCAACCTGACCATGTCAGGGACTGTATCAGGACAGAAGTCCAGAAAATGTTGGAGTTGGGAGTTATTGAACCCTCAGATAGCCCTTGGGCTAGTCCAGTGGTCCTTGTGCCAAAACCTCACACCAGTGGTGGGAAAAGAGAGATGAGGTTTTGTGTGGACTACAGGGGTCTCAATGCAGTCACTAGGACTGATGCCCATCCAATACCTAGGGCAGATGAGCTAATAGACACTTTGGCATCAGCCAAGTATCTAAGCACATTTGACCTGACAGCTGGCTACTGGCAGATCAGACTAGCTGATGATGCAAAGCCAAAAACAGCATTCTCAACCCCTAATGGGCATTATCAATTTGTGGTGATACCCTTTGGTCTGAAGAATGCACCTGCCACTTTTCAGAGGTTGGTGAATACAGTCCTTACAGGTCTGGAAGCCTATAGTGCAGCATATCTAGATGATATTGCTGTCTTTAGCTCCACCAGGGAGGATCACCTGGTCCACCTCAGAAATGTTTTACAGGCCCTGCAGAAAGCAGACCTGACTATCAAGGCCACCAAGTGGCAGATAGGGCAGAGTCAGGTTGTGTACCTGGGCCACCTTGTGGGTGGAGGCCAGGTTCAACCCTTGCAGAGCAAGATCCAGACCATCATGGACTGGACTGCTCCAACTACCCAGACTCAGGTGAGAGCCTTTTTAGGCCTGACTGGGTACTATAGGAGATTTGTCAAGGGGTATGGATCAATAGTGACACCCCTGAATGAATTAACTTCCAAGAAAATGCCCAAAAAGGTTCAGTGGACAGTTAGCTGTCAAAAGGCATTTGATGACCTGAAGCAGGCCATGTGCACTGCTCCCATTCTACAGAGTCCTGATTACTCCAAGAAGTTCATTGTCCAAACAGATGCATCTGAATTGGGGGTAGGGGCTGTACTGTCACAATTGAATGAAGAAGGTCAGGATCAGCCAGTAGCTTTCATTAGCAGAAGGCTGACCCCTAGAGAGAAACGTTGGTCAGCCATTGAGAGGGAGGCCTTTGCTGTGGTCTGGGCTCTGAAGAATTTGAGGCCATACTTGCTTGGTACTCACTTCCTTGTTCAAACAGACCATAAGCCCCTCTTATGGCTAAAACAAATGAAGGGTGAAAACCCCAAACTGCTTAGGTGGTCCATTTCCCTACAGGGGATGGACTTTACAGTGGAACATAGACCTGGGAGTAACCATGCCAATGCAGATGGACTCTCTAGGTACTTCCACTTAGAACATGAAGATTCAACTGGACAAGGTTAGTTTAATGTCCCTACGTTTAGGGGGTTGTGTAGGAGAGTAGGATCTGCTTCCCATGGGTACAACCACTTTTTGCTGATGCTTCACTGGTTTTTGACTTTAGTCTGGCTGGGGCCCTGCTAATCAGAACCCCAGCCTAGCTGCTTCCTCTCTAAAATGGTTCCATGTACCTTAGGTACATCTCTGATTGGAATCTGGAGTGCCCTTATAAGTCCCTAGTATATGGTATACTATGTACCCAGGGCATAGGTACCCCAGAGGCCTGCCAGGGGCTGAAGCATGTATTATGCCACCCCTGGATGGCCAGCCAAAATGACACCACAGGTCTGCTACTGCAGCCTGGGTAAGGTGGTGCATGCACCCCTTACTGTGATATAGGTTACCTATATCACTACATATCTACACACATATAAACCTATAAGTCACTCCTAAGGCAGGCCTTATCAATCCTGAAGGCAGAGTGCTTGGTTCTTATGTGAGAGAGTGCCCCTGCATGAGCAGAGCCCCTCTGCAGCGTTCGGAGACCCTTCTCTGATGCTATTTGTAGTGCAGCCTGACCATATACTCTTAAGTGCATTATAACCTCGCGTTAAATGCTAACTTTGGGATGGATGCACGGAAACATGTCGTGTTTGGTGTCAAACATCTTGGAATACTACCCCCCCGCCAGTTCTGGCAGCGGGGGTAGCATTCCACCCTTCTAGAGCAAGAGACATGTACACACCGGCCTACCCGGTAACTTCTTTACAGAGCCCTGGCATAACAAAATGGATTCCACTGCCACAGACACGGGTCTGGCCTCCTGCTGCTGACTGAAACTCCGGCAGGGGAGGCCTGGACAATAGGTTTCCTGTCCAAGGGAGGTGTAACCACCTCCCCAGACAGGATAATGTGTATTGGGGCTGGGCAGGAGCACTCTCTGGTGCTTTTAAGTCCTGCACTGGGGGCACATTTGGTGTCCCTGTGCATACCCCAGTTCAAACCGGTTCAGGGGCTTCCAGCCCCTGCTCTGGCGCGAAACTGGACAAAGGGAAATGGGTGTAACCACCCCTCTTCCCTGACCCTCCCATAGGTGGGTCCCCAGAGTATGTCCAACCCCCTAACTTGGTATAAGTATGGGACCCCAGTCCTTAGGACTTTAGATTACCCTGGACGAAACTCTGAAGCTGAATCCTTTACCTTCGATGCTCTACTTGAAGATTAGAGGACTGAAGAATCTCCCTTGGGGTCAAGGAGTGACTCCCCTGCTTGGCAGGCACCTAAGAAGCAATTGTACGGTCTGCATTGCTGAAGCTCCTGCCGGACGCCGAAGTCTTTGCAACACCAGAATTTCCAGACTTCCCCGAGGCTGCCCTGAGTCCCCAGCGAAGCTGAGGCCCGTAGCTGTCGTGGGTAACATGGAACCGTGACCCATGGACACCGAGAACTTTTGCAAGTGCATCCTCTTCCTGGTCTTCCACGAAGTTGTGCTTTGGGCTTCGAGTAGCCCCTACCTCCAGCACCGACTGCTCCAAAGATCACTGGCCTCCACTCCACGAGTGTCCTGTGAGCCAGCTCCAAGTGCGTCCACTCGAGGCTCCTTCGCGGTTGCTAGTCCGTTGGCTAGTGGGCCATCCCGAAGGCAACTCTTCTTCTGCTTGGGCTTTTCTGGTTGCTCCAGACGTGCCCTGACTTACCCTCGCTGGGTGAGTCCCTCAGACCTTGCTGGTCTGCATCAACGTCCTTTCTTTGTTTCCACGTGACTTGCTGTTGCCAAGGCTTGTTGGGTCCAATCTGGTCGCCGACACCGCAGCAATCGACAGATGTTGTGGGACAGCTCGAATCCAGCTCCTGGTTGTCATCGATGCCTCCTGGACCTTGTGGCTGAAGAGTCAAGATGACCATCAACCTACCTGAAGCACCCGACATCGGTGGGCATCTGCTCATCGCCTTCCTGGTCACTGGCTAGTGACCCAGACTCTATCCCCTCTGCTTTTAGGTTCTTCAGATCTTCGATCCACCCTTGGATCCACCCGGACACTTTCGACTTGGCTGCCAGCAGCCTGCTGCAGCAGATCGCCATTGAAAACGACGACGAAATCCGACGACAAAAGACACCTATGCACCCGGCTTCCCTGGGTGAGGTAACTCGAGTACTCCGGTGCTCCCGTGGGTATTGACTCTAGAACTGCCTAGTTCTAAAGGGATTTGCTCCAAGTCCTCTTCTAAGTGTCCTTCCCTTTTAAAATTCGAACCGCGACTTTCCCCATAGAAGTTAACGGCGATTCGCGGCTGTGTCCTCGCACTGCACGCATCCCCCGTGGGTCCCCTGTGTCACTACCTTGGGTGGTTCCTTGTGGTCCAAGCACTTCTACAGGCCCTAGGCCTTGTGTCTAGCTCAGTCGTGGTTCTTATACCACTATTTTAGTATATGGTTTGGTACGCCCCTAGGGCTCAAACGTGTATTTGTGCTATTACAGTTGATATTTGACTTGTAAAGTATGTTCTTCAAACTCTAGCCTCATAAAGAGACTAGAGGGGCGTGTTTAAGACTAAATACATATATTTTATATATATACCTGGTGTGGTCCTCTTTCATTTGGTCACTCAAGAGATTATAGACGGGTAAAACAAGTTGCTTTACATTCCTTCAAGACTTAGCCTGAAGGCTGCTCTCCATAGCTACCACTAGGATAGCTTTCAATAAAGGTTGTCTTTAACCTATCTCCAATAAGGGGTTGTTTGGACTGGTGCAAGGTGCCCACTATAATTAGTGGACAGCATATACCAGGCCAACTTCTCACAGGGTGCATGCACCACCTTACCCAGGCTGCAGTAGCAGTCCTGTGGTGTCATTTTGGAGGGCCTTCCAGGGGTGGCACAATACATGCTTCAGCCCCTGGTAGGCCTCTGGGGTGTCTATGCCCTTGGTACATAGTATACCATATACTAGGGACTTATAAGGGCACCCCAGAATCCAATCTGGGATGTACCTAAAGTACATGGAATCAATTTAGAGAGGAAGCAGCTAGGCTGGGGTCCCGAATAGCAGGGCCCCAGCCAGACTAAAGTAAAAAAACAGTGATACACCAGCAAAAAGTGGGGGTAAACATAAGAGGCAGATCCTACTCTCCTACACGGTATACCCGGTAACAACCTAACAGAGCCCTGGCATCACAAAAAGGATGCTGCAGCCACAGACACGAGTCTGGCCTCCTGCTGCTGACTGAAACTCCGGCAGGGGAGGCCTGGACAATAGGTTTCCTGTCACAGGGAGGTGTCACCACCTCCCAGACAGGCTTTAGTGTATTGGGGCTGGGTGGGAGCACTCCAAGAGTGCTTTGAAGTCTGCACTGGGGGCACATTTGGTGTCCCTGTGCATAGTCCAGTTCAAACCGGTTGCAGGGGCTACCAGCCCCTGCTCTTGCACGAAACTGGACAAAGGAAATGGGTGTAGCCACCCCTCTTTCCAAACCCTCCCATAGTTGGGTCCCCTGAGTTAGTCCAACCCCTTCCTTGGGTATAAAGAAGGAACCTCTGTAACCAGAACTTTAGATATTCCTGGACGAAACTCTGAAACTGAATACTGGAACATCGACGATCTGTTCAACGCCAGATGACTGAAGAATCTCCCTTGGAGTAAAGGAGTTACTCCCCTGCTTGGCAGGCACCTAAGACGCATCTGTCCGGTCTGCATCTCCGAAGCTCCCGCCGGACGCCGAAGACTTTGCAACCCCAGAGGTAGATTTCCAGACTTCCCTGAGGCTGACCTGAGTCCCCAGCAAAGCTGAGACCCGTAGCCATCGTGGGTACTGTGGAACCGGAACCCCTGGACACCGTGCACATTTGCAAGTGCAC
The DNA here is from genome assembly GCA_963921515.1 of Calotriton arnoldi. Lineage (NCBI taxonomy): Eukaryota > Metazoa > Chordata > Amphibia > Caudata > Salamandridae > Calotriton > Calotriton arnoldi. The sequence goes on along the minus strand of CAWUFW010017320.1, from coordinate 19,568 downwards.
CAGCTTCTCGACGTCCTCTGAGGCTGTGCATTGGGGTACTTGTAGCCCAGACCCCGAGCAGAGAATCCACCGAAGATTGCTGGCCTACCCACTCCGAATGACCCATGGGCCGCCATTTTGTGATTCAGCTCGAGGTACCTTCGCGATCCCTTGTCCGTTGACTTGTCCCTGAGAAGGCAACTGTAACTTTCCTTGGGCTTCCCTGGTTGCTCCAGACGCGCCCTGACTCCCCATCGCTTGGTGAGTCCCCCGGACGCTTGCTGGTCCCCTCAGAAGCCATTGTTCTCTCCCTGCGTGGGTTGCTGTTGCCAAGGCTTGTTGTGTCCAATCTGGGCACCGACGCTGCAGCACTCAACATCCTTTGTGGGACAGCTCGAATCCAGCTCCTGGTCATCGTCAACGCCTCCTGGTCCTCGTGGCTGAAGAGTCAAGCTTCAACTCTTTGCACCTGAAGCACCCGACAACGGTGGGCATTCGTCTATCGTGCCCCTGGCCACTGGCTAGTGACCCAGACTCTGTCCCCTCTGCTTTCAGGTTCTTCTCATCCTCGATCCAGGCTTGGATCTCTTCGGACACTTCTCCTCTTCACGGCAGCAGCACTTTGCAGCAACTCGCCATTGAAAACGACGACGCAACCCGACACCATTGGACACCTATTCACCCGGCTTCCCTGGGTTAGGTAACATGAGTACTCCGGTGCTCCCGTGGGTGTTGGCCCTAGAACCATCTAAGTCCAAAAGGGTTTGTTGCTAGTCCACCTCTAAGTGTCCTGAAACTCTAAATTTCCAACCGCGACTTTCCCCATAGAAGCTAACGGCGCTCGCGGCTGTGTTCTCACACTGCACGCGTCCCCCGTGGGTCCCCTGTGTCACTACCTTGGGTGATTCCATGGGGTCCCAGCGATTCTACAGGCTCTAGGCCTAGTGTCTAGTCAAGTTGTGGTTCTTATACCACTATTTTAGTATATGGTTTGGTCCCCCCCTGGGGCCTATCGTAAACTGTGCTATTTACTGTGAATATTAGACTTCTAACTTGTGTACTTCGACTTCTAGCCTCATAAAGAGACTAGGGGGTGTGTTTTAGAATAAATACATATATTTTATATATATACCTTGTGTGGTCTCCTTTCATTTGGTCATTCAAGAGATTATAGACTGGTAAAACAAGCTGCTTTACACTCCTTCAAGACTTAGCCTGAAGTCTGCTCTCCATAGCTACCACTAGGATAGCTTTCAATAAAGGTTGTCCTTAAACCTATCATCAATAAGGGTTGTTTGGACTGGTGCAAGGTGCCCACTAGAACTAGTGGACAGCATATACCAGGCCAACTTCTCACACTAGGTACATAGTGTACCATATACTAGGGACTTATAAGGGTACCCCAGAATCCAATCTGAAGTGTACCTAAGATACATGGAATCAATTTAGGAGAAAGCAGATAAACTGGGGCCCTGAATAGCAGGATCCCAGTTCAACTAAGTCGAAAACCAGCAAAACACTAGGAAAAAAGTAGGGGCAACCATGCAGTCAGATTCCACCTTCCTACAGTGAATTTGTAAGTGATTGTGTTTTGGCGCAGTGATTAGATAAGGACATGGAACTGGCTGGGTGATTTTAGGAGTGCATGGGTAGTGACAAGGAGATGGCTGGACTGCATCAGTAGTTCTCAGGGGATTGTAGCAGTGCATGTGTTAGTGCCTGGGTCATTGCATGAGTACATTGGTAGTGACTGGATGATTAGAGTACTGCAAGGAGAGTGCATGGTGAATTTATAAGTGCTTGTGTTTTGGCGCAGTGATTATATAAGGAAATTGAACTGGCTGGGTGATTGGAGGAGTGCATGGGTAGTGACAGGGCGATGGCTGGACTGCATGGGTAGTGCTCAGGGTATTGTAGCAGTGCATGAGTTAGTGCATCGGTCATTGCATGAGTGCATGGGTAGTGACTGGATGATTAGAGTGCTGCAAGGAGAGTGCATGGTGAATTTATAAGTGCTTGGGTTTTGGCGGAGTGATTGGATAAGTACATGGTGCTCGCTGGGTGATTGGAGGAGTGCATGGGTAGTGACAAGGAGATGGCTGGACTGCATCAGTAGTGCTCAGGGGATTGTAGCAGTGCATGTGTTAGTGCCTGGGTCACTGCATGAGTACATGGGTAGTGACTGGATGATTATAGTACTGCAAGGAGAGTGCATTGTGAATTTATAAGTACTTGTGTTTTGGTGCAGTGATTAGATAAGGACAAGGAACTGGCTGGGTGATTGGAGAAGTGCATGGGTAGTGTCAAGGAGATGGCTGGACTGCATCAGTAGTGCTCAGGGGATTGTAGCAGTGCATGTGTTAGTGCCTGGTTCATTGCATAGGTACATGGGTACTGACTGGATTATTAGAGTACTGCAAGGACATTGCATGGTGAATTTATAAGTGCTTGTGTTTTGATGCACTGATTAGATAAGGACATGGAACTGGCTGGGTGATTTTAGGAGTGCATGGGTAGTGACAAGGAGATGGCTGGACTGCATCAGTAGTTCTCAGGGGATTGTAGCAGTGCATGTGTTAGTGCCTGGGTCATTGCATGAGTACATTGGTAGTGACTGGATGATTAGAGTACTGCAAGGAGAGTGCATGGTGAATTTATAAGTGCTTGTGTTTTGGCGCAGTGATTAGATAAGGAAATGGAACTGGCTGGGTGATTGGAGGAGTTAATGGGTAGTGACAGGGCGATGGCTGGACTGCATGGGTAGTGCTCAGGGTATTGTAGCAGTGCATGATTTAGTGCATGGGTCATTCCATGAGTGCATGGGTAGTGACTGGATGATTAGAGTGCTGCAAGGAGAGTGCATGGTGAATTTATAAGTGCTTGTGTTTTGGCGGAGTGATTGGATAAGTACATGGTGCTCGCTGGGTGATTGGAGGAGTGCATGGGTAGTGACAAGGAGATGGCTGGACTGCATCAGTAGTGCTCAGGGGATAGTAGCAGTGCATGTGTTAGTGCCTGGGCCATTGCATGAGTACATGGGTAGTGACTGGATGATTAGAGTACTGCAAGGAGAGTGCATTGTGAATTTATCAGTGCTTGTGTTTTGGTGCAGTGATTAGATAAGGACAAGGTACTGGCTGGGTGATTGGAGAAGTGCATGGGTAGTGTCAAGGAGATGGCTGTACTGCATCAGTAGTGCTCAGGGGATTGTAGCAGTGCATGTGTTAGTGCCTGGGTCATTGTATAGGTACATGGGTACTGACTGGATGATTAGAGTACTGCAAGGACAGTGCATGGTGAATTTATAAGTGCTTGTAATTTGACGCACTGATTAGATAAGGACATGGAACTGGCTGGGTGATTGGAGGAGTGCATGGGTAGTGACAAGGAGATGGCTGGACTGCATCAGTAGTGCTCAGGGGATTGTAGCAGTGCATGTGTTAGTGCCTGGGTCATTGCATAAGTACATGGGTACTGACTGTGTAGAAATAAAAACCTTCTTAGGGGTTCACTGATACATCTGGTCCTTAAAACCAACAAAGAAGAGATTGGCACAGAAGCTGTAATATCAAAAAACATGTTTTATTAACCTCAGATGAGGGAGATTGCATCTTACGGTACCCGCAGGCCACTGTAGGAGGCATTCTAATGAGTGCAGAGAACAGGGTCCTTATATATGCATTTGTTATATAGTCAGCATAAAATCAAGGGGAGGTCCTAGCACATACAAGCATGCTTATTGACTAATATGGGCATACAAAATTTGCTTGCTCCACAAAGTGGGAGGGGAGACTAAACTGATTACATGAGTAAGAATAGCCTGACAGTTGTATACTAGGAGCAGGTGCATTCTACCAGTTAGGCCTCTCTGAGCATGTGCAAGACTCTGGAAGAGGGAGAAAGCACATGGCGAGCACATGGCTAACTAAAATGGCTGCCAAGTACAAAATGGCTTTCAGCTCATGCTAACAGCGATTCCTGCAATCTTTAACAGACGATCCTTTTAGCATGAGCTAAAGACATTCCCATGATCTAGTAGAGACATAGAAAATATTTTGCACATTTTCTTCTCATAAATTCATCAATATCCTATGCTAGGTGGGCATTTACATTCTAAACATTTCATTAAGCAGGTATATACAAGGTATAAGCAGGAGTACAAAGTGAACAGAGCATTGGGTCATACAGGTAGCAAGAGAGAATAATGACTATTATCTCAAACAGAAATCTCAATATTTTCCAATGATAAGTAATGCAAATGTCAGGGAAGTCAAAATAGATTATTACAAAAACAATCCTGGCTCCGGGGGACCAGGAGGACCACACAAGACCATAGGAATTAGGACAAGGAGCCGCAAAGGGCTGCTCCTCCTCAAAAATGGGACGACCAAAGGGGTACATTACTAACAAAAAAAAGAGTCCTTGGGAAATTCTAAAACCACCAGCCAGAGGGGAGTCTTCTCCCTGTGTCCGTTTTGAGCCTCACAGGCAGGCTCTTGTTGTTCCCACGGTGGAGCTGCACAACTCGCAACTCAAGAATCACGGAGAAGGAAAAGTCTTTCTTTCAGGATAGGGCAATCACCCCCCAGGGCAAATACCCTCAATGATCCTATCCAGTGTCTCAGGCAGTGCACCAGTTTTCTTCACTTTAATCTAACAGGCACCAAGGGCATAGCACCTGTACCCTAAACTCAAGTCCTTCCCTAACTCCTGTATTTGCACCTCTGGCGCACTGCTCTTTTGTTGGGGCACAAATTATACCCAGTGTGCTCGGGCATCCCTTGATCAACAAACAAAGGCGTAGACTTGCATTCACTTGGGACCAGGATTAAGAGGCCTGAAGCAACCCTTGTTTCAAAGGGGGTCACCTCAAGCAAAAGCCTCCTTGCCGTCCTTGTCGTTCTGTGACTCTCTCAGCTGGGCATCAAAAACTGGATCCACACAAAGATTTCTCCATCCTGATTTGTAACCCCGTCTTTCGCCCAAGACAGTGGCAGGGGTACACACTTCACGTCCCAGTGCTTCCGCCTTCACTGAGGTCCTAGTTGCCAGCAACGCCTATGCTGGTTCCTTTCACTTTGGCTTCAAGCTGCAGTGGCGCTGACTCCCAGGCTGGATCTGATGTCCGGGCCCCTCTGGCAATGGTTGTAAGGCAGCAAATATCTATTGGTGGACAGAACAAGAGGTCTTTAGACAAGGCACAAAAATAATCTAACAACAGAAAGGATAGTCTCAAAATACTTCCTTAGTCTTGGGGCGCCCCATACATTAGCAAGGCACCCAAGAACCACTTCATCTATCTGAGAGTAGAAAACCCTGGACCTATTGACAAGTATAAAAGGAACGTTTTGGTGAACTGACAAGAGTAATACATCACCCAATCCCAAACAGCCAAGGAAGTCTGTGTTCATTTACTAAATTCTGAGGAAAAAGAAAAACAATACAGACATACTCCAAATACTTATATTGGTGTATTCCTATATTACTAATCTGAAGAACCCTCCAGAAAAAGGAAATGTTCTACACTTTTACTCATAGATTTTACATTACTTGTACAGGACTGCAGACACTTGTAAAATAATTTCTCTTACATGTTATGCTTAGGACCATGCTCTCATGTTATAGGTGCAGCAGGAAAATCTAAAACTGCTAATTTAACAGGGATTCTTATTGCAAAAAGAACTAAACTTCAACATAGTGGGTACTTTTTCCTTCAGCAGAACATGTTATGACAAACAAACTCCTATAAAACAATATTTTCCTTCAAAATGTTTGCTAAGGATCACATGAGCGTCTTTCCTGCATTGTACTTTTCACGATCTGGACTATGCAACATCATTTTCAAAAGGAAAAAAACCCTATCTCCAGCTCTAATAAGGGCTGTCAGCTTATTTACACAGACTAGCTAATAAAAGACTAGCAATGCCCTTGCAAAGCTGTATAGAACATGAGAATAACATAAACAATAATAGTGTTGCCACCTGAGATTTTTGAACAGAAACCCCCACTATACAATTTTCCTTAAAGATCAAATAAGGGAACATCAATCTGTTCTACTCATTCTTTCATACAGGATGGGCAGTAACATAGCTTATGTGTTTCATCTTTTTATTAATTCTAACAATTTTAAAACAGTATTACAGAATAGTCAATTGTAATTGTAATTGTAAGTAGCATTTATATAGCGCAGCTGTCACCCAACGGGCATCCTGGCGCTGGGATTACCTAAATCACTGTGCAGCTATAAAACTATGAATCATCATGCGCCAATCTCTCAAGGCTATTCTTTTGGAAAGAGCCTGGTTTTTAGCTTTTTTCTAAACTGCAGTTAGTCATCAGTCTCTCTGAGTTCATTTGGTAGTTCATTCCATAGCCTTGCGGCTGTATAGCCAAATGATCTACCTCCTAGTCGGGTTTTCTTGACTCGTGGGGTACATACTAGGTGGGCTGCCGAGGAACGAAGACTTCTAGCTGGGGAGTACCAAGTAAACATTCTCTGTAATGGTTTAGGCCCCATTTTGTGTGCCGCCTTATGAACAATGCAAAGTGCCTTAACTGTCACATGGCCATTTCCTAGATAGCTTTAGACAGACTCAAAAAAAGTGAGAAAAAGAAGAGAGAAAACATAATTTTGCCTACCCTTAATTTGTAGAGGAGCTAGCCTCCTTCCCCCATTTTGACAGTAGGAAAACCTGAAACAGGTTTTACTTCTGTCAACACTTTCAACCCCTATTTGTAGCAACTGGGCACAAACAAACTTGTAGGAGATATCTTAGAAAGTGGCTATTCTCCGATTCAGTCTAACATAATGCAAATTGAGTTAACTTTAAACCAATTTCTACAGCAATTGTACTAGATTAACATGAGGGCGCATGAATGCAAACTAAAATCCATTTCCTCCTTATCGTAGCCCCTACACAGTATTCTTTAAACTAAAACCATTATTTTATATAAATGGCAGATCAATGTTCAACTGAGGGTTGTCTTCCTTCGTGGCATAGGACTGCGCAAAACGTGTGTTTGCTAAAAATAGGAAGCAAAGCTTCTCTTTCTCTCTTTGCGCTATCATCTCGTCTTTCAAAAACTTTTCGAAGGTCGAAGTGTTCCAGCAAACATGACCCTTCACCCTGCTAAGTTGCTAAATGCAGAACTCCGACCTTTGACCCGTTCAGCAGATGCTCATTTTTGCGTGCAAGGCTTGCCATGCGGTTTTGTAATGCAAAGCAACTCCGGAGAATCACAGCGAAAAGCAGTCCTATACTTATTTTCATTTATGTACAGTGGTGTGCAATCTAGTAATGCAGAGGCAGCTGTTTATTTTATACTTGCATATACTTTATGGAAGCCTGAGAGCACGTTAAAACTGCCTTGAGTGGTAGAACTGCTTGTAAAATTGTGAATTTTAGCTCAATTTCGACTTTGGTGGTAGGGGCACTTAAAAATGAATATCCTACAATATTTTTGCATAATAGGAGCCCCCAGAGTGTTCTCTAGATAGCCCAGGAATGGGAAATCAGAAATGTATAAGATATACCCTTATAAAAATAAGTTTTGTACGGCTGGGTAAAGTGACATTTCACATTTAAGTTCCCTTCTTATTGCGGTACAGCACTGCTTAAATTCAACTTTGATACTAGGAATTCACAGTATGATGATTAGGCTTTATAAAGATGAAAAAACGAATTTAAAGCATTTATTTTTAGCAATATATTTTTTTTCCATATAATAATTATTATTTTTTATCAATAAAACCAACCATTTTAATGATTCCACATTGGAAAAGCAAGCGTCATTGTAGCCTATCATATTTAAACACATTCATTCATAACCCTAAGCACAGAAGCCTTACTTGAAATAGGAAAAGTCTGCGCCACTTTTTAAAAGGACAGTTATCATTTAACATCAGAACCATAGATATACTTATAAAAAAGGCATTAAGAAAGGAAATCCCTACTTTCAATTTTGTTCTCTGTTATCCAAAATAATGAAACTGGTGTTTTGAAACTTTTAAAATAATGCAGGCCTGTATACCAGTTTTACACTGACTTAAAATGTCGCTGACGCAGCATTCCTGTCTGTGGCCGTGAGCAGGAATAGCCATATGCTATTTATGCAGCTGTTGTTTGTCAGCAGGCGTCGAATTTTCACGCCTTTCTCAGGAAAAAACCCCTTTATTATTTGAAATACCCTGACAGAGTTAAATCCCCATTCGCTGTGTCAAACAGTTGCTTTTCAGTTAGTCAGTTTAAACACAGCTGTCGGAAAGCTTTTTTCTCGGGTGCTGAAAGAAAAGCATGTCACAGTCTATTTAAAAACTGAGGCATTTCAATGCAGTCAAATCTATCTTTCTATAATGTGTATTTAGTTCAGCAACGACCAAATTCACTCAAATGATGTGCATGCCTTTTAATGTCTAATACAATGTATTTAAGGAAAAGGCTGTAACATTGTATATTTTAGTCTATTGATTACAAAACACACAATTTCGTTTTCTTTTCCTCTGTATGAGGCCTATTTTAATCCTATTGAATACAAATTCCAATTTTATGTTTAGCATTGTGGCAATTTGCACACATGTATAGTGTCTTACTCTGTCAATTTAAATAGTAACATGCAGCTGTTTAGCATATGTTACATAATTAATTTCTGGATTTTTATTTAATATGTAAGTAACTAAATGACAGTTTGCATAACAGAATGATGACAGCAAAAAAAACATAAACAAACTCATTGAGCTCATTCAGACATTTTACAGAAGGGGGGTCATAGACGCAGAGCACACAACACAGCGCGCTTTAAAGCTAGCCATTCGTACACAGAGTACTCACACAAGTATTACCAATGTCAAACCAAAAACCCCACATAGACATTGAAACACATATTTAACCCACAAATCAATACTTAGGACAGCTTACAAAGTGTACGCAAGACCAACCTATTTGTAAATACTAATTGTAAGTCATATTTACAAGAAGAGCTCTCAAAAGTAGCCCAAAAACTGTTCCATGGTCAAGAAGCCAAAATACACCAAATTCGCCAGTTTTGGCTGGTAGAACACTCAAAAAGCGCTCTGCATATCACCACTTATGAATGTTACTAAGTGCGCAGATCCGGATCCGTTTTATGTACATATTTAGTTCCATGGGGTACTTAGTCACCAAGGAAGAAATATCTTTTTACTATACCTAAACCTATTTAGGTATCCCCTCTGAGGGGAATCAACTAAGTACTTACTAAATCCATATCGGTACCTCCAAGACAGCAACACTTTCTGCGAAGTGTACTGGTAACAGGCATGCCAAAAATATTATAGCATATATAATATTATACTCCAAGTGACACTTAACACAATGTGTGCCGTTCAAATTTTCAAAGTTAGAAAAAATCTCCTCATTACCTGCCTATATGAATTGCAATGCATATATAATTACAAAACAAATTCCAAAATTGGCCAATCATACAAACAAAGCCACAGTAAGTGTTACTAAAACTACCTTACCAATCAAAGGCATCAAACCAACAGCAAGTGCCGCAAAACGGCTCTTACCAAACAAATGGTGTCCAGGTTCCAACTGCCAAGTTCTGAGTGACCTAACGGTCGTTTTAAAATACTCACGCCAAAGAAGTTCTCAGTCGGGAGCGGCAAACACTTGGAGGACCAGATCAGGAAGACCAGAAATATACTGGGCTGGAAGACAAAACAATCTCCGTGCGCAGGGTACCTCCTCAGTAGATTCCTGTCCTGTACTCCTCAGTAGATTCCTGTCTCCCTTCAAGACCACTCCCTTGGATAGCCGCTGCACCGATGAGTCCCACTTTCGGGCGCCATTTGTAGAAATAAAAACCTTCTTAGGGGTTCACTGATACATCTGGTCCTTAAAACCAACAAAGAAGAGATTGGCACAGAAGCTGTAATATCAAAAAACATGTTTTATTAACCTCAGATGAGGGAGATTGCATCTTACGGTACCCGCAGGCCACTGTAGGAGGCATTCTAATGAGTGCAGAGAACAGGGTCCTTATATATGCATTTGTTATATAGTCAGCATAAAATCAAGGGGAGGTCCTAGCACATACAAGCATGCTTATTGACTAATATGGGCATACAAAATTTGCTTGCTCCACAAAGTGGGAGGGGAGACTAAACTGCTTACATGAGTAAGAATAGCCTGACAGTTGTATACTAGGAGCAGGTGCATTCTACCAGTTAGGCCTCTCTGAGCATGTGCAAGACTCTGGAAGAGGGAGAAAGCACATGGCGAGCACATGGCTAACTAAAATGGCTGCCAAGTACAAAATGGCTTTCAGCTCATGCTAACAGCGATTCCTGCAATCTTTAACAACTGGATGATTAGAGTTCTGCAAGGAGAGTGCATGGTGAATTTAGAAGTGCTTGTGTTTTGGCGCAGTGATTAGATAAGGACATGGAAGTGGCTGGGTTGATTGGAGTAGTGCATGGGTAGTGAGAAGGAGATGGTTGGAGTGCATCAGTAGTGCTCAGGGGATTGTAGCAGTGCATGTGTTAGTGCCTGGGTCATTGCATGAGTACATGGGTAGTGACTGGATGATTACAGTACTGCCAGGAGAGTGCATGGTGAATTTATAAGTGCTTGTGTTTTGGCGCAGTGATTAGATAAGGACATGGAACTGGCTGGGTGATTGGAGGAGTGCATGGGTAGTGACAAGGAGATGGCTGGACTGCATCAGTAGTGCTCAGGGGATTGTAGCAGTACATGTGTTAGTGCCTGGGTCAGTGCATGAGTACATGGGTAGTGACTAGATTATTAGAGTACTGCAAGGAGAGTGCATTGTGAATTTATAAGTGCTTGTGTGTTGGCGCAGAGATTAGATAAGTACATGGAACTGGCTGAGTGATTGGAGGAGTGCATGGGTAGTGACAAGGAGATGGCTGGACTGCATCAGTAGTGCTCAGGGGATTGTAGCAGTGCATGTGTTAGTGCCTGAGTCATTGCATGAGTACATGGGTACTGACTGGATGATTAGAGCATTGCAAGGAGAGTGCATGGTGAATTTATAAGTGCTTGGGTTTTGGCGGAGTGATTGGATAAGTACATGGTGCTGGCTGGGTGATTGGAGGAGTGCATGGGTAGTGACAAGGAGATGCCTGGACTGCATCAGTAGTGCTCAGGGGATTGTAGCAGTGCATGTGTTTGTGCCTGGGTCATTGCATGAGTACATGGGTAGTGACTGGATGATTACAGTACTGCCAGGAGAGTGCATGATGAATTTATAAGTGCTTGTGTTGTGGCGCAGTGATTAGATAAGGACATGGAACTGGCTGGGTGATTGGAGGAGTGCATGGGTAGTGACAAGGAGATGGCTGGACTGCATCAGTAGTGCTCAGGGGATTGCAGCAGTGCATGTGTTAGTGCATGGGTCAGTGCATGAGTACATGGGTAGTGACTGGATGACTAGAGTACTGCAAGGAGAGTGCATTGTGAATTTATTAGTGCTTGTGTTTTGGCGCAGAGATTAGATAAGTACATGGAACTGGCTGGGTGATTGGAGGAGTGCATGGGTAGTGACAAGGAGATGGCTGGACTGCATCAGTAGTGCTCAGGGGATTGTAGCAGTGCATGTGTTAGTGCATGGGTCATTGCATAAGTACATGGGTACTGACTGGATGATTAGAGTACTGCAAGGAGAGTGCATTGTGAATTTATAAGTGCTTGTGTTTTGGCGCAGAGATTAGATAAGTACATGGAACTGGCTGGGTGATTGGAGGAGTGCATGGGTAGCTTCAAGGAGATGGCTGGACTGCATCAGTAGTGCTCAGGGGATTGTAGCAGTGCATGTGTTAGTGCCTGGGTCATTGCATAAGTACATGGGTACTGACTGGATGATTAGAGCACTGCAAGGAGAGTGCATGGTGAATTTATAAGTGCTTCGGTTTTGGCGGAGTGATTGGATAAGTACATGGTGCTGGCTGGGTGATTGGAGGAGTGCATGGGTAGTGACAAGGAGATGCCTGAACTGCATCAGTAGTGCTCAGGGGATTGTAGTAGTGCATGTGTTAGTGCCTGGGTCATTGCATGAGTACATGGCTAGTGACTGGATGATTACCGTACTGCCAGGAGAGTGCATAGTGAATTTATAAGTGCTTGTGTTTTGGCGCAGTGATTAGATAAAGACATGGAACTGGCTGGGTGATTGGAGGAGTGCATGGGTAGTGACAAGGAGATGGCTGGACTGCATCAGTAGTGCTCAGCGGATTGTTGCAGTGCATGTGTTATTGCCTGGGTCAGTGCATGAGTACATGGGTAGTGCCTGGATGATTAGAGTACTGCAAGGAGAGTGCATTGTGAATTTATTAGTGCTTGTGTTTTGGCGCAGAGATTAGATAAGTACATGGAACTGGCTGGGTGATTGGAGGAGCATATGGGTAGTGACAAGGAGATGGCTGGACTGCATCAGTAGTGCTCAGGGGATTGTAGCAGTGCATGTGTTAGTGCCTGGGTCATTGCATAAGTACATGGGTACTGACTGGATGATTAGAGTACTGCAAGGAGAGTGCATGTTGAATTTATAAGTGCTTGTGTTTTGGTGCAGTGATTAGATAAGGACATGGAACTGGCTGGGTGATTGGAGGAGTGCATGGGTAGTGACAAGCAGATGGCTGGACTGCATCAGTAGTGCTCAGGGGATTGTAGCAGTGCATGTGTTAGTGCCTGAGTCATTGCATGAGTACATGGGTAGTGTCTGGATGATTAGAGTACTGCAAGGAGAGTGCATGGTGAATTTACAAGTGCTTGTGTTTTGGCACGGTGATTAGATAAGGACATGGAACTGGCTGGGTGATAAGAGGAGTACATGGGTAGTGACAAGGAGATGGCTGGACTGCATCAGTAGTGCTCAGGGGATTGTAGCAGTGCATGTGTTAGTGCCTGGGTCATTGCATAAGTACATGGGTACTGACTGGATGATTAGAGCACTGCAAGGAGAGTGCATGGTGAATTTATAAGTGCTTCGGTTTTGGCGGAGTGATTGGATAAGTACATGGTGCTGGCTCGGTGATTGGAGGAGTGCATGGGTAGTGACAAGGAGATGCCTGAACTGCATCAGTAGTGCTCAGGGGATTGTAGCAGTGCATGTGTTAGTGCCTGGGTCATCTCATGAGTACATGGGTAGTGACTGGATGATTACCGTACTGCCAGGAGAGTGCATAGTGAATTTATAAGTGCTTGTGTTTTGGCGCAGTGATTAGATAAAGACATGGAACTGGCTGCGTGATTGGAGGAGTGCATGGGTAGTGACAAGGAGATGGCTGGACTGCATCAGTAGTGCTCAGGGGATTGTAGCAGTGCATGTGTTAGTGCCTGGGTCATTGCATAAGTACATGGGTACTGACTGGAAGATTAGAGTACTGCAAGGAGAGTGCATGTTGAATTTATAAGTGCTTGTGTTTTGGTGCAGTGATTAGATAAGGACATGGAACTGGCTGGGTGATTGGAGGAGTGCATGGGAAGTGACAAGGAGATGGCTGGACTGCATCAGTAGTGCTCAGGGGATTGTAGCAGTGCATGTGTTAGTGCCTGAGTCATTGCATGAGTACATGGGTAGTGTCTGGATGATTAGAGTACTGCAAGGAAAGTGCATGGTGAATTTACAAGTGCTTGTGTTTTGGCACGGTGATTAGATAAGGACATGGAACTGGCTGGGTGATAAGAGGAGTGCATGGGTAGTGACAAGGAGATGGCTGGACTGCATCAGTAGTGCTCAGGGGATTGTAGCAGTGCATGTGTTAGTGCCTGGGTCATTGCATAAGTACATGGGTACTGACTGGATGATTAGAGCACTGCAAGGAGAGTGCATGGTAAATTTATAAGTGCTTGGGTTTTTTTCGGAGTGATTGGATAAGTACATTGTGCTTGCTGGGTGATTGGAGGAGTGCATGGGTAGTGACAAGGAGATGCCTGAACTGCATCAGTAGTGCTCAGGGGATTGTAGCAGTGCATGTGTTAGTGCCTGGGTCATTGCATGAGTACATGGGTAGTGACTGGATGATTACCGTACTGCCAGGAGAGTGCATGGTGAATTTATAAGTGCTTGTGTTTTGGCGCAGTGATTAGATAAAGACATGGAACTGGCTGGGTGATTGGATGAGTGCATGGGTAGTGACAAGGAGATGGCTGGACTGCATCAGTAGTGCTCAGGGGATTGTAGCAGTGCATGTGTTAGTGCCTGGGTCCGTGCATGAGTACATGGGTAGTGCCTGGTTGATTAGAGTACTGCAAGGAGAGTGTATTGTGAATTTATTAGTGCTTGTGTTTTGGCTCAGAGATTAGATAAGTACATGGAACTGGCTGGGTGATTGGAGGAGTGCATGGGTAGTGACAAGGAGATGGCTGGACTGCATCAGTAGTGCTCAGGGGATTGTAGCAGTGCATGTGTTAGTGCCTGGGTCATTGCATAAGTACATGGGTACTGACTGGATCATTAGAGTCCTGCAAGGAGAGTGCATGTTGAATTTATAAGTGCTTGTGTTTTGGTGCAGTGATTAGATAAGGACATGGAACTGGCTGGGTGATTGGAGGAGTGCATGGGTAGTGACAAGGAGATGGCTGGACTGCATCAGTAGTGCTCAGGGGATTGAAGCAGTGCATGTGTTAGTGCCTGAGTCATTGCATGAGTACATGGGTAGTGTTTGGATGATTAGAGTACTGCAAGGAGAGTGCATGGTGAATTTACAAGTGCTTGTGTTTTGGCAAGGTGATTAGATAAGGACATGAAACGGGCTGGGTGATAAGAGGAGTACATGGGTAGTGACAAGGAGATGGCTGGACTGCATCAGTAGTGCTCAGGGGATTGTAGCAGTGCATGTGTTAGTGCCTGGGTCATTGCATGAGTAGACGGGTACTGACTGGATGATTAGAGTACTGCAAGGAGAGTGCATGGTAAATTTATAAGTGCTTGGGTTTTGGCGGAGTGATTGGATAAGTACATGGTGCTGGCTGGGTCATTGGAGGAGTGCATGGGTAGTGACAAGGAGATGCCTGGACTGCATCAGTAGTGCTCAGGGGATTGTAGCAGTGCATGTGTTAGTGCCTGGGTCATTGCATGAGTACATTGGTACTGAGTGCATGATTAGAGTACTGCAAGGAGAGTGCATGGTGAATTTATAAGTGCTTATGTTTTGGAGCAGTGATTAGATAAGTACATGGAACTGGCTAGGTGATTGGAGGAGTGCATGGGTTGTGACAAGCAGATGGCTAGACAGCATCAGTAGTGCTCAGGGGATTGTAGCAGTGCATATGTTAGTGCCTGGGTCATTGCATGAGTACATGGGTAGTGACTGGATGATTAGAGTACTGCAATGAGAGTGCATGGTGAATTTATAAGTGCTTGTGTTTTGGTGCAGTGATTAGATAAGGGCATGGAACTGGCTGGGTGATTGGAGGAGAGCATGGGTAGTGACAAGGAGATGGCTGGACTGCATCAGTAGTGCTCAGGGGATTGTAGAAGTGCATGTGTTAGTGCCTGGGTCATTGCATGAGTACATGGGTAGTGACTGGATGATTAGAGTACTGCAAGGAGAGTGCATGGTGAATTTATAAGTGCTTGTGTTTTGGCGCAGTGATTAGATAAGGACATGGACCTGGCTGGGTGATTGGAGGAGGGCATGGGTAGTGACAAGGAGATGGCTGGACTGCATCTGTAGTGCTCAGGGGATTGTTGCAGTGCATGTGTTAGTGCCTGTGTCATTGCATGAGTACATGGGTAGTGACTGGATGATTAGAGTACTGCAAGGAGAGTGCATGGTGAATTTATAAGTGCTTGTGTTTTGGCGCAGTGATTAGATAAGGACATGGAACTGGCTTGGTGATTGGAGGAGTGCATGGGTAGTGACAAGGAGATGGCTGGTCTGCATCAGTAGTGCTCAGGGGATTGTAGCAGTGCATGTGTTAGTGCCTGGGTTATTGCATGAGTACATGGGTAGTGACTGGATGATTAGAGTACTGCAAGGAGAGTGCATGGTGAATTTATAAGTGCTTGTGTTTTGTCGCTGTGATTAGATAAGGACAAGGATCTGCCTGGGTGATTGGAGGAGTGCATGGGTAGTGACAAGGAGATGGCTGGACTGCATCAGTAGTGCTCAGGGGATTTTAGCAGTGCATGTGTTTGTGCCTGGGTCATTGCATAAGTACATGGGTACTGACTGGATGATTAGAGTACTGCAAGGAGAGTGCATGTTGAATTTATAAGTGCCTGCGTTTTGGTGCAGTGATTAGATAAGGAAAGGAACTGGCTGGGTGATTAGAGGAGTGCATGGGTAGTGACAAGGAGATGGCTCGACTGCATAAGTAGTGCTCAGGGGATTAAAGCAGTGCATATGTTAGTGCCTGGATCATTGCATGAATACATGGGTATTGACTGGATGATTACAGTACTGCCAGGAGAGTGAATGGTGAATTTATAAGTGCTTGTGTTTTGGCGCAGTGATTAGATAAGGACATGGAACTGGCTGGGTGATTGGAGGAGTGCATGGGTAGTGACAAGGAGATGGCTGGACTGCATCAATAGTGCTCAGGAGATTGTAGCAGTGAGTGTGTTAGTGCCTGGCTCATTGCATAAGTACATGGGTACTGACTCGATGATTAGAGCACTGCAAGGAGAGTGCTTGGTGAATTTATAAGTGCTTGGGTTTTGGCGGAGTGATTGGATAAGTACATGGTGCTGGCTGGGTGATTGGAGGAGTGCAAGGGTAGTGACAAGTAACCCTGGGCAAAGCACTACGCTACGCTCACGTAGTTTGCGAAGTTTGCGATACTTCGCACAACGCGAATTGCACGTAGCACAGTGCAAACACGCGTAGCGTAGTGCAGCACTCATTTTTTGCTTGCTCGCGGTCCTCAACGTCAAGTTGGCGACCGCGAGCAAGCAAAATGACATCCCGGCGAGACTTTTTCCTCGTTCGCGATCAGCAACATCAAGTTGCCGATCGCGAGCGTGGAAAATAAACCTCCTGGCGAGATTCTCAACGCGGGGGGTCAGGTTTCTCATTGCGAGTGGTCGCGTATGCTCGCGACCGCTCGCGATGAGAAACTACCAGTCGGCGTTGAGAAGCTGCCGCTCGAGTAAAAATCTACTCGAGCGGCAGTAAAAGACAGCTCGCACTGTGCAAGATGACGTTTTCAATGATTGCAGAGTGCGGACAAGCATCCGGCACTGTGCAATCATTGCGAACAGTGCACTACGCAGTTCGCGTAGTGCTACGCGTAGCTCGCGTAGTGCGAACTGCACTTTGCGTAGCTTCGCGTAGCGGTACTTCGCGAACTTCGCCCAGGCTTAGTGACAAGGAGATACCTGGACTGCATCAGTAGTGCTCAGGGGATTGTAGCAGTGCATGTGTTAGTGCCTGGGTCATTGCATGAGTACATGGGTAGTGACTGGATGATTACCGTACTGCCAGGAGAGTGCATGGTGAATTTATAAGTGCTTGTGTTTTGGCACAGTGATTAGATAAAGACATGGAACTGGCTGGGTGATTGGAGGAGTGCATGGGTAGTGACAAGGAGATGGCTGGACTGCATCAGTAGTGCTCAGGGGATTGTAGCAGTGCATGTGTTAGTGCCTGGGTCAGTGCATGAGTACATGGGTAGTGCCTGGATGATTAGAGTACTGCAAGGAGAGTGCATGTTGAATTTATAAGTGCCTGCATTTTGGTGCAGTGATTAGATAAGGACATGGAACTGGCTGGGTGATTGGAGGAGTGCATGGGTAGTGACAAGGAGATGGCTGGACTGCATCAATAGTGCTCAGGAGATTGTAGCAGTGAGTGTGTTAGTGCCTGGGTCATTGCATAAGTACATGGGTACTGACTGGATGATTAGAGTACTGCAAGGAGAGTGCATTGTGAATTTATAAGTGCTTGTGTTTTGGCGCAGAGATTAGATAAGTACATGGAACTGGCTGGGTGATTGGAGGAGTGCATGGGTAGCGACAAGGAGATGGCTGGACTGCATCAGTAGTGCTCAGGGGATTGTAGCAGTGCATGTGTTAGTGCCTGGGTAATTGCATAAGTACATGGGTACTGACTGGATGATTAGAGCACTGCAAGGAGAGTGCATGGTGAATTTATAAGTGCTTCGGTTTTGGCGGAGTGATTGGATAAGTACATGGTGCTGGCTGGGTGATTGGAGGAGTGCATGGGTAGTGACAAGGAGATGCCTGAACTGCATCAGTAGTGCTCAGGGGATTGTAGCAGTGCATGTGTTAGTGCCTGGGTCATTGCATGAGTACATGGCTAGTGACTGGATGATTACCGTACTGCCAGGAGAGTGCATAGTGAATTTATAAGTGCTTGTGTTTTGGCGCAGTGATTAGATAAAGACATGGAACTGGCTGGGTGATTGGAGGAGTGCATGGGTAGTGACAAGGAGATGGCTGGACTGCATCAGTAGTGCTCAGCGGATTGTTGCAGTGCATGTGTTAGTGCCTGGGTCATGCATGAGTACATGGGTAGTGCCTGGATGATTAGAGTACTGCAAGGAGAGTGCATTGTGAATTTATTAGTGCTTGTGTTTTGGCGCAGAGATTAGATAAGTACATGGAACTGGCTGGGTGATTGGAGGAGCGCATGGGTAGTGACAAGGAGATGGCTGGACTGCATCAGTAGTGCTCAGGGGATTGTAGCAGTGCATGTGTTAGTGCCTGGGTCATTGCATAAGTACATGGGTACTGACTGGATGATTAGAGTACTGCAAGGAGAGTGCATGTTGAATTTATAAGTGCTTGTGTTTTGGTGCAGTGATTAGATAAGGACATGGAACTGGCTGGGTGATTGGAGGAGTGCATGGGTAGTGACAAGGAGATGGCTGGACTGCATCAGTAGTGCTCAGGGGATTGTAGCAGTGCATGTGTTAGTGCCTGAGTCATTGCATGAGTACATGGGTAGTGTTTGGATGATTAGAGTACTGCAAGGAGAGTGCATGGTGAATTTACAAGTGCTTGTGTTTTGGCACGGTGATTAGATAAGGACATGGAACTGGCTGGGTGATAAGAGGAGTACATGGGTAGTGACAAGGAGATGGCTGTACTGCATCAGTAGTGCTCAGTGGATTGTAGCAGTGCATGTGTTAGTGCCTGGGTCATTGCATAAGTACATGGGTACTGACTGGATGATTAGAGCACTGCAAGGAGAGTGCATGGTGAATTTATAAGTGCTTCGGTTTTGGCGGAGTGATTGGATAAGTACATGGTGCTGGCTGGGTGATTGGAGGAGTGCATGGGTAGTGACAAGGAGATGCCTGAACTGCATCAGTAGTGCTCAGGGGATTGTAGCAGTGCATGTGTTAGTGCCTGGGTCATTGCATGAGTACATGGGTAGTGACTGGATGATTACCGTACTGCAAGGAGAGTGCATAGTGAATTTATAAGTGCTTGTGTTTTGGCGCAGTGATTAGATAAGGACATGGAACTGGCTGGGTGATTGGAGGAGTGCATGGGTAGTGACAAGGAGATGGCTGGACTGCATCAGTAGTGCTCAGGGGATTGTAGCAGTGCATGTGTTAGTGCCTGGGTCATTGCATAAGTACATGGGTACTGACTGGAAGATTAGAGTACTGCAA